>VDFB02262105.1:0-182050 GCA_007258455.2 Sequoia sempervirens | reverse complement strand
GGTGTGCATGAATGTTGGTGTATTATGGTGGTATGGATTGTTGTGGTACGTATGACGTGTGTTGTTGGTATTGGAAATTATGATTTGGTGCATGTTGATGAGTATGAATGTTGGATGAATATGTTGGTATGTGTCCCCCAGCCATGTGTGTCGTTATTTGGGGGATGTTGTGAGCATGACTGTTATGGTGTGTCAATGATGTCATGGGTTGAGTTATTTGGCCACCTTATGTAAATTGTTGGTTTTGTACAAGGGGGACGTTTGTATTTATGCCTTGGGAGGCAATGACATTTGATTGTGTTGTCGTGTTGAAATTTTGTTGTTGTCCTTAGATAACAATACGTCCTGTGGCTCCTCCCGACGGATGTTGTGAATTACTACTGAACAGATTTGTCGAAGTTGTGTTCATGGTAGTAGATGTAGTTGTCAAGGGGGGGTTGTGGTGACTTGATGATGCCCCCGTTGTATTTACTGTTGCGGTGAAAAGAGGATTGGAATAATTTGCCCATGTTGTCGAGGAGCCAAGAGTGGTTCCATCTGATTGGGGTAGTGATGTGGATGTTGTAGATGATTGTGATCCCCCAATAGATGTAGCGTTTATTGTATTGGAGATATTTGGGATGTTGGACGTGGTATGTATTGTCATTGTGGTGTCGAGAGGAATGTTGCTCGTAGTACCTAAAAGTTGACCACTATGTGACATGTTATGTGCATTATTGGCATTAGGGTCATGAAGTGTCAAGTTTAGTGTGCTAGTGTCAAATCCTGGTGGTAACTTGGTTCCCTCACTCAAGAGCATAGCTAAGAATCTTTCTCTGTCCTGATGGACCATAGCTTCAACAAGTTGACAGGCCTCGGGGTCTTGTGTCAATGCCTCTATGTTTTCCTGAAGTAGTTGTCCATTCTCATCTTTTTGCAAAAATTGTTCGAATGGACTATTTGATGTGGATTGCGGTGTTATTGGAGGTTGATTGTCTAAATTAAAAAATGGATCGTGCAAGGTCCAGTTTGAGTCATGCGGAGGATTGTTGACAGTAAATGGGGGGTCTTGCCTAAAGTTTTCCATTTGTCTCTTTTGTTTTTGAAGTCTGGTTTCAACCATGAACTGATTTTGCTCAAATTGGAGTGACAACTAAATGCAAATATGACACTATGTGAAGTCCTAGGTTCAAAATGATGACTTAAAATGATGACTGCTTTTGGATTTTTGTGAATAAGGTATGCAATGTGTATGCAAAGTAAGACAAGGTTATCTAAGCACTTCTAAGCTAGGACTTTGTTGGAAATGACAAGTTGACAAGGTCTAAATGACTAGTGAGTCTTCCTAACTAGACTTTTGAGTTGGAAGAAATCTCACAAAAGAGGACAATGACTAAAAGGAGGTTTGATAACTTGGTCCAAGAGGGTCTAATTTCGAAAATAATGTTTTTGCAAAGGTGTGCTTAAGATTCGCCTAATCCTAAGTATGCAAGTATGTACCTAGGGACGACGTAATATTGAATGTACTAAACTAAAAGGAATGAGGTATGCAACCTATTGTGACTAATGAAAGTTTAGACAAGACTTTGAGCAATATCAAGTTTGGTTTCTGACAGAATCTTTTTGATGATAGTGTTTGACGAATGGTTGAAAATTTGAAGACCTCAGGTTTCAGATGCGTTTTAACAGATCAGTTGCATCGCCGAAAATCACTTGCGGTTTGACATATGCGACTCAGTTTTGTTTCAACCTGATTTTCATGTTGTTTTGATGGAAGTTTTGACTTGTTTTGATGAATGTTTTGTTTGAACTGTGACAAAACCATAATGCACTTGACAAACACAGCGTTTTAAGGGGTAACCAAACACACATGAGATAAGGACAATCCTAAAAAGGCCACTAGGCCACGGGTTTGTATACTTGATATAGCCCACCGATATACCCTGGATTGGTGATAAACACCTTTCCTTCTCGAGAGCGGATAGCTTAGAATTTTGGTGGCATTGGCTCCCCTCCACGACTCATTAACGTCATTTGAGCACACCAAATTTAGATTCTTTGGGTAGTGACATCCCAAGAATTGCTATCTCTACTCAAGGGGATCAGTAGTGAGTAATCTTCGGGCATGATACTGTACCCTGCACTATATCAAGCAACGACCAATAGAATGGTTGGACACTAAGACAAGAGGTGTTTAATTCGGGCATTCTGTTCGTGGGGCGTGCTCCATGCGGTGAGAGTCCCCTTTCGGATCCATCTCGTCGGAACCACGCTCGTGATTCTTGGGCTTTCCCCAAGAACCCACTTTTATATACCGGCTGGAAGTCTCTCGGTGTCAGGGTGCTACCGGTCTGAGTCGTCCTGGGGTGAGTACTTTTTCCCACTAGAACAGGCCCAAGTTCTAGAGTCAGTAACCTTTTCTCTTACACCTAGGATCGCACGAATGCGCAGGGGGAGAGGATACTCTGATATACCGAATCGTGAAGGGTAATATAATAGAAAAGAATGGGTCTGGTTTTCTGATCACAAGGTTTTCACCAAGTGAGAGCATACTCACCTACCACTCCACAAGCACAATCAAGCATAAAAGACATGATTTCATTTTATAAGCACCAAAAACAAATGTTTGCTAATCTAGAAATAAACAAGCACAATGTTTGTTTCTTCCTTCTTTGACATGCGAATCTACAAACAATGAATATTAGTAGTGTCGTATGTAATGGTCTTTGACACATGAAAGAGGATCGTCACATGCTACAAGAAAATATTAGTAACACAACAAATCTGATGTTTAGAAAAAATTTTGACAGTAAAATGAAAAATACAGAAAATAAATCCTGTCTAAAATCTCAAGAGATTTCCAAAAATTTAAATAAATCAGAAAAATTTGCTGTTTTGCACCTGAAATTAATTTTTTATGAAAAAAAAAAATATAAAAAATACATAACAGCTTTAAAAATTCTGATTTTTTTACTGGAGTCGTCTGCTGTCATTCCAAATCTGCAAAAAAAAAATTGTGATTAGATCTGCAACCATGAGAGAGATATAAGCCAATCTTTGTTAAACACCAATTTTAAAAGATCTATTTTTTGACTCATAATTTCACATCTAAATTTAAAAACTAAAGAGTAGACCCCTATTAAAATTCAAATAGCTTTCCATAAATGTAAACATATCTGAAAATTTTGATTATTTACTCCCAAAATTAATTTTTTATTAAAAACAGAAAAATAATTATAAAAAATGAAAAACCAATCCAAAAAATCTGATTTTTGGAATGAGAGTGCACGATATTGTCCCCAAGTTGTGAACAAAATTTCATGAGCAAATACACATCCGTTTGAAAGTTATGGTCGAATCTTTGGCTTTGTCCACAATGATGCCACTCCTGCAACAAAAACCAAGCAAGCCCTGCAACAAGAAGAAACCAACTCTAAAAATGGTTTTTTATTTGTCCAAATACATCAGGTTCACCAATGTAATCAAGGGAAATCATATTGTTAGATGGGTTAGCACAAATAACATAAAAATCCAATGAAGTAACGAAGTACAATGGAAATCAAATGAAAACGAAAAGGAAATATATCACCAAGAGTCTCCATCTTCCATGATTGATCTTCGTTACACCTTCTTGCTTGCTGGAAATGTTGCCCTCAGATTTGTACTTTGAGCAATCTAAAATTTCTAAGCCCTACAACAAGATTTGAAGGATTTGCTATGCCTATGACTCTTGCCAATGCCTATGTCTAAAACAAATGTCAATATTAATCAAATGCCTAAAACCTAATGCCAATAATGAAATACTACAATTGCCTATGACAATGAAATGTGAAGCTAAGTAAATGACTATAGTAATTACGTAAAAATGTCAAGGTCCCAAACATGAGAAGGAAATGGCATTTTATAGAAAAGGCCATTTCGAACGGACGGACGAGATAAATCAATGAAGAGACCCTAAAACGAACGATCCAGATTTAACCTGAGAATCCCTAATTAGGGTTAGGGCAAAATCCTTAATCGAACGGTCGGAATAAAATTGGATCGACGGTGGAGAATAAATGAGGAAATTAATTAAAGAAATAAAGATTTTCGAAAAATCAAGAAGATAAGATTGCCTGATTTGCAAGATTCAAAAAATCAAAGAGATAAGATCGCCTGATTTGCAAGATTCGAAAAATCAAAGAGATAAGATATGGACTGAAGATCAGATTTGGAAAATCAAGAATCTGCCCGATTACTTGATTTTTGGAAGATTAATTACTAATTTGAATTAAAATAATTCAAATTATGGATTTCGAGAGATAATAAATAATCTTTTTCAGATTATTTATCAAAAAGGACTGACAGTTAGGATTGACATGACATTTTAAATAATTTAATTTATTTAAAATGAGGAGAATATGAAATTGGCAATTAAATAATTATTTTAATTTTTTAATTTAGGAGATAAGACCAATTAATTAAATAAATTAATCAATTTATTTAATTAAGACAATCAGTGACGTATTAAATAAATAAATGTAATTCATTTATTTAATAATCAATAAGAATTAAATGCAGAAGGGGAAATTAAATAAATTAAGAAATTTATTTAATTAAAGAAAGACTTAGACAGTTAATGACGTATTTAATAAATAAATAAAATTTATTTATTTAATAATCATTAGGAATCAAAGGACATGAATTAATTAAATAATTATGAATTATTTAATCAATAGTCAAATGTGGACCCAGGACATAATTAAATGTCTTAATTATGCTAGGACAAAGTGGTAAAAATGAAGCTTGCAGGCCTAGGTCATTTTTAGGTGTCTACAGCAGGATGTGATGGTTTATGTTTTTATTATTTATGATATGGATATAATACTAATGGTATGTGATGCAAGTGGTGATGTGATTGTGATTTATTATAGATGACTATGAGATTATGAGATGTGTTTATGACACTTATTTATGGATGATGCATGTATTATGGATGGCATTGGAATGTCTAATTATGAATGTATGATATCCATAATGCTATGGATGAATAAGATGCTTAGAATAACACATCTATATTAATCTAAACAACTTAAAATGAGAATGAGATGAAAATGAAATGGATTAAGCTACTTAGAATAACATATCAGTAGGACCCTATTGGCAACCAACTAGATGTTGAGCTCCAGGTGGTGAAGCAAAATATGGATAAAGGTGTGGTGGTTTTTGCTCAGAAAGGGAAGGAGACTTTGAAGAATCTTTTGTCTAGTAGTGATTCTAAGGAATATTATGTCGTTGAAAAAGATGGTTTTAATTTTAGGAGGGAGATTATGTCTAATTATTTGGGTCTTGTTAGGGAGAGCTCCCTCTCCTTGTTTAAGCTTTTTAAGTGGGTTTTTCATGATATTAATTCCACTAATATTTAAGTTAGAGCTATGTGTACTAATGCTAACGAGGCCTTCTCTTCTAAGGGTTCAAACATGTAGGCTCAAATGGATAAGCTGTAGGATGAGGTCAATCAAATTTTTGATACTCTCAAGATCGTTGTTGATGAAATCCTCAAAATGAAGAATGCCTATGAGAAAAAGTTTTCTATTATTAAAGGAAATTTGGGAAAGGTAGTGGATATAAGCAAACATTCCATGTACAATGAGACTACAGGATTTTGTCTTTTGAATAAGAAGGCTAGGAAGTGGCTAGGGAACTATTCTTGAACAAAAGACATGGTGGTGAAGGGTGGTGTGTAGCATAATGCCACTAGTGATACTGGGCCTTCTACTCATACCCACAACAATACCAAACATAGTACAAATATGGGTATTCATGTTGATGAATTTGGTGGAAGTTATGAACATCCATCAAAAAATTATTGATAGTGATCTTGAAGCTACAAATATTCTGAAAAATCTTTAGTTTGCTTCAATTTTTTATGCATTTTTTGGCTATTAGTGTGTTATTTTTTGGTTGGTTTTTGGCTACTTATTATGTTTTTGACTATATGATGAAGCAGTGACTTATCTTGTAAAGGGTTTCAAGGCCCCTTCATGTTGGTTGACAGATTTATCACCTAAATCTATATTATCACACCCACTAAGGTGACAAATATAATCACAGTTGAATTGGTAATCATGTAATTCTAAAACTAATTCTCTACTTATTTTAAAAGGTGGCAGTACCTTCATTTGATAGTCAAGGAATAATTTTTAACTATTGTTGCTTTTAACTAGAAAGAAAATAAAGGAAGGGGCTTTTAACTAGAAAATTTTAAAGGTATTCATCAACTTTAAATGCTAAAAATGAAAATACTTCACAACTAGAATGAAATCAAATATCACCACAAAAACCTTAGTCATAGATAAATGATACTACAACGATGTTACAATTCATAATATCTATTATTTCAATAATAGATCAAACACTGGAAGAACATTCAACATAAGCAGAATAGATTCATACACCATAATTCAAAGATTACGAATGCATAAATTCCACCATTGTCTTCTATATCAAAATAACAAAAAGCAATAATTTAGATAACAGAGTTTTTCTCTAATGACTAAATCAATTTTTTCCCATAAGATTTGTATCACATTAGCCAAATACATAATTAAAGCATAAACAAATTGTCTTTGGTAATGATTTCTTGAAATTAACTACACTGAATAATTAAAAGAGTTTTAAACTTAAAGAGCCAAATTAAGGAAAGTTTCATGGAATACTAAAATTAACTATGCATCATCTTCTACCGCCTTAGCCTCTTCTTCCAATTTTCTTATCGCTTCTTGTTGCAACTATTTTTCTTGTGCTTTCATCCTAGTTTTTTAGTCCCTATACTTGGAAATAATTGCAAGTAACTCTTTGCTCCCTAGAGTTGTGGTAATTTGCAGTCTAGTTCTTACTTTGGCTAGAGCTTCTTTAGACTCATTCAAAGTGCTAGACCTGCTACTTGCTTCAATTTTAAAGGAAGTGAGATAAATTTATGATCTAATGAGCTTCAAGTAAGATTCTTTAGTAATGGTGATAGGATCGACCAATTCCTTGTTGAATATTTCTTTGAATTTCAGACAAAATTCCTTTGAATCTAGAATCTTATCATCAAACTCATTAGTTATCTCGACTTTTAGGTCATGACAATTTCCTTTGATCTCCACTAGCATGTATAGGTACCTTTTGAGTATTATAGAAATATCCTTTATTACGGTGTCATAAACACTTAATTTCCATTCTAATGAATGGGACCTTGAAGGGTCTAAATCCTTTGGATCACTCACAATTTTTTCATTGATTAATTTCATTTGATCAATGGAAATCAACTCTTTGATTTCTTATAAAAGCACATAGAGACTAGTCTAGTATTTTATAATCTATTATAGCTCTACCATCAATTCCTTCCTTTTATCAACAAATTGGGTGTAGAAAAGAACAAACTTACTAATAAAGAGGATAGTTTCTTTAAGCATTTCAACAATCCATTCACTAACACTTTTGGAATAGCTCAGGTTCTTTTTGATCAAATGCATTGTGGACATATCAATAACTTATTTCTAAGAAATTGAAACTCCACTAGATATAGAAGGGGGAACTATAGAAGAAATAAAGTTCTACAAATCAAGAACATGGGATTGAAATGCCACTTTTCTTTCCTTTCTTCCTTTACCTGCTTAATCAAGGCATTGATTGAATAACTAGCATGATACAAATCCCCTTCAAGTGTTTGAGGCCCCATGTCAACATGTGTGATTTTGTAGTCAGTTACTGTTATCTCATTCTCATTTAGATATTTTATTAGATCTGCAATCTCCAACACTTGATTACCAGATGTAGGATCAATCATCATCCTTGACATCTTCTAAGCTTTCTTCATCCTTGAAGAAGTTCGGAGAAACTTTGAAACTGCATCCACTCCAACTGTTGTTTTAGGAGTGTACTTTTTTTTCTCTATTGCTTTTCTCATCCATACTGGGGAAGTTTCAATCAAAGTAGAATCCCAATTCCCTAGAGAAATTTCTCTAGACTCACTAGGAGTAATGGGTGTATTCTCCACTGGGGAAGAGAGTACTTCAGACAATAGAGGAAAGGTATTATCTTCAACAATTTGATTAAAAATAGCATGAGAATCCTTACGCACAAGTTTTTTTTGATTGGCCTTCTTTCTAGGAGTAGGGGTAGATGGGTTGTCCTATTCACATATTGACTTTAATTTAACCATCTCCTCAGGCTTCTCACCATCACCCCCAAACTATGAATTTACACTAGAAGACCTTGTAGCCATTCTGCCTAATTATGTGCCCACTGTAATTGTCTAAGTGGACCCCTGTTCATTTTTCTGAGAAGATTTTGGTTCTTGAGTAGAACTTACAACTTGTTGCCATTTTCCTTCTAGCTAATCTTGAGTTTTTTTCATCATTGGGGTAGCTCGTATGTTCATATCCAAGACTTCATCCTTACTCCATTTAACTTTGGGATGAAATTTATTAGACATTTTTTCATATTCAAGATCAATGACCACCAAATCATCAATTGTACCCTTAGGAATCTGGAAAGGAAGACCAAAATCTTGTATCTACTCGAGGGTTAACATCAAGTAATCTCTTTTTTAGGACTTCGCTTTCATCAAAAAAATCTTCCAAAAGTCCTCAATAGAAGGTTGATACTACTATGAACTTCCTCCATATAAATTTCATCTCATGAAACCCTTGCTATCAAGATTGGCCCTCATGAATAAATGTTGAAGATTATACTCTTTGAGAAGTCCTTCAGCGCATTTGGCCATCTGATTATTTTTGCATGTGAAGGAAGGAGTTGTCAATGGGAAAGGATACCCCTGCTTCTATTGGCATATGGCTTTAGGAGACTATTTTTCATTGCTAGTATTTTCATTGATGGCAATTGGAGTCAATATTTTGGTTCGTAGTTTGGAAGTAGTTTCTACCAGCAAGGTAAGTAGAAGATAGTAATCTACTAGCATAATGCATGGAGAATAGAGTATTTGATTGGTAAGTTGATCTGGATGCTTCACTAGATCATTATTTTGTTGTGTGGATCCCTAGGGAAGATATTCAATCATGTATGCTATCTATTTGATAAGTTTTACGATACTACATTGGTCCATGTACGAGTTTGGAGGTTCGATAAAATGATTTATTGTTTATTTTGTCATTGTGGCCGACCTATTATGTATGGCATGTTCTGGATATATGAGGAGTATGTGTTTAACTATTTATTATGTTGGGAATTTTGGTTTGGGTCCCTACTATAGTCTAGCCAACTTGTGTGGGTACACATTAATTATAATTAGTGATTTGAGCCGAGTTGTGGAAGAGTATTATATTTTGTTGGAAGTTGACATATAGAAATAAAATTCTTGTTAGTGGATATATAAATGAGATCAGTAATTCATTTTGGGTGTGTTGTGCTATGATGTATGAAGTGGTGAAAAGGTATGTGTGCAAAAAAGGGGAGAACAAATGCATGAGATAATATTAGACAATCTATCAAGCAAATTTTATTTGTGTAGCAGAAGGGTTTTTGCATAGTGGAGCAGAGCAGAAGTGTAAATTGGAGAAAAGGTCCAGAATCCATTTCATGTGCTTCATTGGAACTGAATCCAAGCATTCAAAGATGTTATTTTCTCAGCTCATATTTTGAATAGTTCTAATCAAACTCCTTTTGGGCAGTGATTCCTCTTTTGTATTTAACTAGTGAGCTCTAGGTAGTGTGCCTGAACACAAGTGCATTCCTTTTTTATCATACTTTTAATAGAGTATACTTTGTGGATTAATCTCCATGTAAAAATATTGCTATGGTGTTCACATTGTCTTGCTAATGTGTATGCATATTAGTTTCTATTTATTTATCGTGGATGCTATTAAAGCTTAAATATTGTTGTTGATAGTTTAAGATCTGATTTGAAATTCAAATATTGTGGAACACTGATTCACCCCCCTCTCAATGTTCCTAATGTCCAAAAATTGGTATCAAAGTAGGTTCCTCTTCTAATTTTAATAGCTTGAGGTGGATCTTGGATTACAATGGACGTAGGTGGTCTTCAATAGTAGCTTATGGTGGCAATTGATTATCTTGATTAGTATAAAGTCGAGGTCATGGAATTAAAAGAAAATCTTATGGCTACTGAAAAATTCATTCAATCACTAAAGGATAAAATAAATGAGTCAAGGGAAAAGAGGAACGAACTATGTGGCCAGTTGAAGAAAAAAGAAAGAAGAGGCCTAGAAGATGTTCATCTGAATCAAACCCTAAAATAAACAACAAAAGAGTGTGAAAATCTTGCTAAGGACAATACTGCTCTAAAGCTTTAAATAGAATATGTGGGAATGAAGCTAACTAAAGATATTGAAGAAATAATGAATAATGAGGAGAATCTAGCCTAATCATTGAAAGAAAAATATGAAGAATGTAACAAAGTTAATAGTGGATTCGTTCAACTAGAGATTCAATTGCAACAATCCAGAAACAATGAACAATAGCTTGAGAGACATGTATTTATTCTCATAGATGAGCTTGCTACTACAAATGAGTTTAAGGAGAAGTTCAAGATCATTTCTTCTAAGCTTGATGAAATAAATAAAGGACAATAGGATGCAAATGACAAATGAGGTCTTGGCTATGCATAGGATCTGATCTCTGAATCTAAATGAAAGGACCCTGAAAAGAAGAACAAAAGCAAAATATATCTAGTAAGACAACCCAATGCTTAGAAATTTAATGGATATTTCTTTGTTTTTAATAAATTTGGGCATATGGCTTCTCAATGAAGAAGTAAGATAAGTTTTATTAGTCCATCATTTTTTGGTCAATGTTTTAAATGTGAAAAGTTTGGTCATAAGTCATTAGAATGCATAAGTATGTTTGTTAGTATAAGGATCACTAAATTCTACTCTTGTGGAAGATTTGCGAATATTGCTAATCATTTTAGATTAGGAGGAAATAAGTGGAATGGATGGTATAGATAGAAAAATACGGTATACTACAATTGTAACAGATTTGGTCACATTGTAATATTCTACAAAAATAGAAACATGGATAAAAGAGGTCCAAAATATCAAGGCAGAAATTCACAGAAAGGTGACAAAGCAAAAGAAAAAGCATCTATGGAAGAGATAACAGATTAGATGAAGAAAACATGGGTAAACAAGAGTGGATCTGATGAAGGTAATAAGAATATACAGGAAGCTCCCTCTGGTAGTTCATCTGACAATTGATTTTGGGCCATTGGCCTAGGGGGAGTTTTCATGAAAATATTTTGTTCCCCCAATGTAGTTGGTTCCATATTGCAAGAAGTTGTTTGTAGTTGTGTTATTCATCCTCAAATGTATTGGTGATCAATGCTTGATGGTTCGTAGATGAATTTCTCTCTTGTTGTTTGAAAACAAAGTAACCAAAACTCTTAGGGAAAAGCACTTAATGCGACAAGAAAGTTAGGTATGCAAAGTTATAAAAGGGAATTTGGAACCCTCATTTGTCACCGTGTTCCAAAGAAGAAAAATTGGAGAGCCTTTTGAACAAAATTTTGAAGTAGAAAAAGTCAATCTAGCAGTGAATTTTCTAGGTATTTCTGTTGATTGTCAATTTCATATTTATTATGTGGTCAGTAGAACCTTGTTCGGTACGAAAATGAAGCAAATCAAAGGAATAGTAATTTTGGATGAATATAGTAGTCAACAGGTTAGAGATGTAAGAAATTCATTGTCTGCCATCGAATTGATGAAGCTTGAAAGAGAAAAACACAAGAATCTACACATCTGGAATGAATTCCCTCATTTCACCAATGTGGAGGTAGTTTGGTTTATCTTGAACAGATTGGATGGTGATATCCTTACTTTGGATATACCCTATCAAATTTCTAAGGATGTAATCATAAATATAATAGGATTGTGCAATGTTGGTGATGTCCTGAAAAAGAAATTGATTCAGAATGTCGAATTCAAAGCCCTAACTAGAGTAACAAGAGATCAAAGGGCTCTAGTAATCTCAACAATCAAAAATCCATTAACAAGGTGTATTGCTTATGGAGTCTCATATAAAGTTTTCTCTAGAAACTGAGAAGGATCAACATCGGTAGGTATAGTATATATTGCGCACAAGATGATAATAGAAGACAAATAATTTGATCTATGTGGATTGTTGAAGGATCAATTGATGGAGAATGTGCAATTGACGAAGGAAATATATTATTCTTTTAGATTTGGTACCCTAGCTATGTGCATTATGATGTATTTCCTAAATTTTTTCCTCAGAATGACAATATGGTATGGAAGCAAAATATGTTGGTTTGCAAGCAAATCTTTGAGCATTTCAAATCTTTTGAAAATGGTGAACAAGTTTATGAAAAATTCTCTGGAAACTTGGTAGGAAAGTTTGGTATTCCTCTCCTGGTAAAAGCAATTGAAATTGGATCATCCTCTGGTAAGATAGAGAAAAAGCAGAAGAGAGAAAGAGAGTTGGTTGGTGACACTCCTTTGACACCTAAGTCAACAAAAGTTGAAGGAAAAGGAAAAAATTAGATAGTTGTGGATGTAGTTGATGAAGACTCTGAGGAATATACACCAAGAGATAAACCAAGACTAGCTAAACCAGTTGTCATAATTGTAGAAGAAAGTGATGAAGAAGGTGCCTTGTTCAAAGCAAAGATTCTGCAGATTGTGCAAGAAGAAGATGGAATGAAAAAGATAGTTGACATATGGATGAATGGACCATCATATGAACAAGAGTGCATTAAGGACACTCTAGGAAGATACTTTATTGATAACAACATTGAATTGAAGAGTTTACATAACCTACTCCTAGAAGAATTCATTGAATGTATCAAGGAGGCTATGGAATCTATGCCTTTGGATAGAAAAGAGGAAGAAATAATGTCTCATCTAAAGATGTAGTTTAGGCTATCTCTCACCAAAATAAAGAATAAAATGAATGTACTAAGACAATGCATTGACTCAGCGACTAAGATCTTCAATTACTATCTCAGGTGGCCTCATGTGGTTGGAAAATAAAAGGACAAGTTGGAACAAATTGAGAATGAGCTTGTCAGAATCGGATAGGACAACAGTATGGTTTAGGAAAAGGATGGATAAGTTAAGAAGAAGGTTCATGAGTTGCAAGTTGAGCTTGTGAAGATTCACTCTGCAAAGAAAACTCTTATGGACACCTTTTGGAAAGTGAAGGACTTGACTGAAAACAGATTAAAGCAATTGGTTGAAGTTCTAAAGAAAGGAGAAAAGCTGGAAGAAGCCATTACTATTGCTAAATCCCTTGTTCAAATCATCAACAGAACATCAAAAAATAATAGTTTGATAATTGCTATTGTCATTGTAGTGGACTCTTGGAAAAATTTCTCTTGGAAATGAAACATAAGTATAAAATAATTTTCTGATTTGAGTGGCAGTTGTAATTCTTCAAATTTTGATCAATTTTTGCATCATCAAAGGGGGAGAGAATGTAGTGAGGAAGAGTGCAGTAAATAATTTAAGGGGAAAAGAAAAGTAGTGGAAGTATTTTTCATTGATGTCAAAGGGGGAGACAATGTAGTGAAAAATGCCTTGATATCCAAAGGGGGTGTAGTGTTTTGCAGTGTTTTGGTGTGCTATGAAGTTTTGAATTTTGGTTTCGACACTTAGTCATTTTTCACTAAGTGTTTCCATCAATGCCAAAGGGGGATATTGTTGGAATATGGATTTAGGAGATTTTTTTTGGTTTCTAGTGTTGTCATTGATGGCAACTAGAGTCAGTAGTTTGGTCCGCAATTTGGAAGTAGTTCCTACCATCAAGGTAAGTAGAAGATAGTAGTCTACCGACATAATGCATGGATAATAGAGTATTCAGTTGGTAAGTTAATCTACATATTTCACCAAATCATTATTTTTTTGTGTGGATTTATGGGGAAGGTTTTCAATCATGTATGCTATTTGTTTGATAAGTTTTATGATATTACATTGATCCATGTATGAGTTTGGAGGTTTGGTAAAATGATTTATTGTTTATTTTGTTAGTGTGGTTGAACCATTGTGTATGGTGTGTTCCAAATGTATGAGGAGTATGTGTTTAACTATTTTTTATGTTGGTAATTTTGGTTTGGGTCCCTACTATAGTCTAGCTAACTTGTGTGGGTATGCATTAATTATGATTGGTGATTTGAGCCAACTTGTGGAAGAGTATTATATTTTGTTGGAAGTTGACATATAGAAATAAAATTCTTGTTAGCGGATATATAAATGAGATTGGTAATTCATTTTGGGTGTAATGTGTTGTGATGTATGAAGTGGCAAAAAGGTGTGTGTGTGTGAAAAAGTGGAGAAAAAATACATGAGATAATATCAAAGGATCTGTCAAGTGAATTTTGTTTGTGCAGCAGAAGGGTTTTTGCAAAGCAAAAGTGTGAATTGGATAGAAGGTCAAGAATCTATTTAATGTGCTTCATTGGAACTGAATCCAAGCATTTAGGGATGTTATTTTCTTAGTTCATATTTTGAATAATTCTAATCAAATTCCTATTAGATAGTGAGTCATCTTTTGTATTTGAGCAGTGAGCTCTACGCAGTGTGTTTGAATGCAAGTGAATTCCCTTTTTATCATACTTTTAATAGAGTATACTTTGTGGATTAATCTCCACCATGGTTTTTCCCCTAATAGGGTTTCCATGTAAAAATATTGTTGTTATGGTGTTCACATTGTCTTGTTAGTGTGTATGCATATTATTTTCTCTTTATTTGTTGTGGATGTTATTAAAGCTTAAATATTGTTGTTGATAGTTTAAGTTCTGATTTGAAATTCAAATATTATGGAACACTAATTCACCACCCCCTCGCTTAGTGTTCCTGATGTCCAAAACATTCCCCATACTTATGTATTTTACATTCACAATAGATATTTGTCTACAATACTCCAAGAACAACAACAAATCTTCATGATATCTAGGAAATTTTAATGGGGCTTTCTCAAAACCTTCTATCCTTAAGTAAGAAAATCTATCAAATTGAATATAAAAGCTTCCAAATTATAATACAAGAGACATTGACTTAGAAGAAAAATGCATTTCAGGATTTCCATTGAATTTCCTCATAGCTTCCATTAAAAATGCATCACTAATAGGGGAAAAATCTCCCATCCTGACTTGCTTAGTAAACTATGGATAACACTTATATACAAGCATGCCAGAAGTTGGATGTACTTGTGCTTTAATCCTAGACAAAATGATCTTTGACTGGCTATAATATATATTAAGCAAGAACACAGATGGAAGGTAGGAGTCTTCTGGAAATTGACTAATTTCTTGTTCAAATGGAAGTAAATTATTTTGGCCCAATCAATGAACACATTTTCATCACAGATAACCAAAATGAACTAGCACATCCAATCTTCAAAAGACTTAATTTGTGCATTCCCAACAATGTGATGCAACAAAGCAATGGCATCTATAATTTCCTCTTTGAAATGTATTCTTTTAAGTTTGACATGTAGCTATGACTTACCTCTTTTCTCTGATTTCAACTAGCCTTTGGCCATATAATTTTTGCACCAGTTATCATTGGCTTTTAAAAACTCACTAGCTGCTACAATAGACATGTCCTTCATAGGAACCCTCTCAGGAATCCTTAGCGTGTGAGAAACAACTCTAGGATAAATCTTAGCAAGAACAGTCTTGTCCATGGCTTTGATCTCTTGTGTTTCTAGAATGCATCTCCTCACACATGCACCTATTAGGTCTATGCCTATAATGACTTCTAGAAAACCCCCAACGTGAGCTAATCCACTTTCTAAAATTTTTGTGTCAATAGCAACTCTTTTTTTCACTTTCCAAATGCTCCCAAAATTCCTTGAGCTTAAAGGATCCCAGCTCTGTGTCCCTCGCACTGAGCCAATGATTTTCAATTCCAGAATGCATCTCATAGTACATAGAGTAACACTCGTACACTTGAATAAATAATTGCAGATGGTAGAGGTGCTATTACAGGTGCAACCAAATAAATTTTCACCACCTTAAGTCATATAAAATGACAGGACGTGTGTTTGGTGTTGAATTAATATGGTGCTATATTTTAATCCTTGGTAAAGTAAACCCTAATATTTGCATGCTTTACAAAAATCCTTTATAATACATCTCTAGGTTGTACCTTATGCCTCATTAAATGCATAGAAAGCACCTTGAAACATGTGGGTGAACAAAATATTACCTTATCACAGAAAATTGAAACTTTAGAACTCAAAGTCAAGAGTTACAAAGTTATGCAAACCTCTGACTCCCTGACTACACAATGGACCAACATAGTTGATTCCACAAAAGAAAAAGTCTTTCCATTGGGAAGTTATGAAAAACATGAACCCAATGAAAAGGTTAAAGACACCAAGTGCCAACAACTTAGGTTTCAAAACTTATAGAATGTGCGAAAAGAAGTTAGAAACTTAGAGGAACCTGCACCAAAGACTAAAATGGAGGCAAGGACTTTAGACTTGGGAGGAAAATAAAATATTAATGACCAAGGAAGACAAAAATTAAAGGGACATGATACATAGTATAACTATACATAACAATTCAAAACCTATTTTTCCTATAATAAAAAATGAATTTATATTAATCTAAACAACTTAAAATGATAATGAAATGCAAATGTAACAAAATGATAATGAGATGAATGATGAGATGGGTAAATGCAATGGATAATAAACTAATTATGAAAGGTAATGAAATTGTCAATGCAACCTAATGGAATTAAAATGAAATGGATAAATGCAATGTATAATAAATTGATTATGAAAGATAATGAAATTGTTAATGCAACCTAATGGAATGAAAATGAAATGGATAATGCAAGTAAGAAAAATAATAATGTGATGCAATAGAGTTAACCTAAATGATAAAAAACATGCAATGTGAAATGGATAATGATGAATGATATAGTGCACCTGTGAAAAACCATAAGGATCCTTATAGGAAGAATAGGTTGGGTGAATAACATTTACATAACCAAAAATTGATAACCATAGGCTAGTGAAAATCAATTGGGATAAATGTAATGCAATTGGAGAATGAAAGGAATGTAAATCTAATGTCATTCTATCATATTTGGAGCACTGAATTTTATTATAGCATGGGACATGATGCTCCAAGGTATGAAGAACCAAGGCCAATAAATTTTGAATGCATAGGATTGACACAACAAACAAGAAGGTTATCCCAACACCCCCAAAGTTGGAAGGGATTTGGTAGGGCCTAATGTTTGAATAACCACAAGCACAAAGGATACCCTATCATAACACAAGACCCAAAGGATCTTGGTGGGTACTACGTAGGGAAACTAGGAAGACAAGATCACACAAGAAAATAAAGATATGCCCCTATATTTATCAGTTGAAACAAAATAAATAGTATTCCACCTTTTGGGAGGTGGAACACCTAGACCTATTTCCCTCAAGTTTCATTCAAGGAGGCCCTAGAGATCTCAATCAAATGAAGAACCAGGAAAGAGATTTGACAGTAGGTTTGTCCTATGGTATTTTTAAAGATTAATGAGGGGTTCACCACCAAGCTAGGGCTTGTAAAAATCTATGAAATGCAAGATATAATGATTGAACTCAATGATGCAAAAAACTTTACTAAATCAACTATAGATGCAAATAAATCAAAACAAAAAATTGGGAAAGTAAAGAGGAGCACTTGGGAAATTGAGGGAGCTTCAATGGAGGCCTAAAATGCTAAATAAAATTAAATTTAGTCCTACTTGGACTCATTTACCAATATGAGCGAATCAATCCTAGATCGGGGTTTCTGCACAAGAATAGATTTCTTGAAAAAGATATCCAAAACTTCAAAAATCTCAAAATTTACCTAAATCAGGACTCATTTTCCAATCTAGGTGACTGAGTCCAATTAGGATTTTCTAGAATTTCAAAGTCTAAATCTAGTCTTCAATGTCTGCTCTTTCTAATCCACTTTGTCTCCAAATCCGAAACTCATATTTTAAGGTTGTAGATGACCTTATAGTGACAATTAGAACCTTGCAAATGAAGAGATGATTCCAACAACTTTATCCAAGCATATAACATAATATTTAATGATCCCTTGTTCTCCAAGACACCTAGATCTGCAATCACGTAAAGAGAAGAAAAAGTTGTTGATTTTTAGTGAATAGGGGTTTTCCTTGGTCAAACCCCTTTAAGGTAATTAAACCAAATGATGAAACAATGGAATGAAGGAATGAAACATGAAACAAAGAAAATGAATCATGGACAATAATATCTTGAATGATGTCTTGTAAATGATTTCTTGCAAATTTACAACTCAACATGAAATGGCCATCAAAGATCTATATATTGATCTTGACAATAGGTGTAAAACAATGCTTGATATTGGATCCTCAATGCTACATCACAAAACTAGCTCAATAACATGCTTGATGCTTAATATCCTTGACATAATGATGGATCTTAAATTGCTACAACAATTGATGAATAAATTTTCTATTGAATTCCTTAGAAATGCTCTTGCAAACTCTCTTAACAATCTTGTGAAGTCTTAGAATTCTTAAATCTTGAATGATCGACTTAATATAATGTAGGCTTTATGAAATAATGATATAATGTAAGCTTTATATAGGAAATCCATATAATATCCCATTAATTTGATCCCAAAGGTTGACATTCATAAAATTTGAAATTAAAACCCAATTTTCCAACTCAAAACCTAAAAAATACCCAAATGGGATTCATTTTCCCAAGGTGGAAAATGGGTCCCACCTAGGGGGACTCATTCGTCCAAGGTGGTGAATGAGTCCCACCCTAGATTTTTGGGATGGGTTTTTGGAATGTTTGATGTTTTAGTTGATTTTGTTGGGTTTTTTATTGAAATATGCCTTGGGATGCACAATATAATGTATTATGGGCCTACTAATGATGATATAAAGGTCATAAATGCAATAGGGCCCAAAAATAAATGTGAAAGTGTAAATAAATGTAGTTTACAACACAAAAATTAAGACAAAATAGGTCTATTTAGCTAAAAAGGGCCCTAAATCCAATGTGAATGTGTAGAACATATTACAACACTAGATCAAGTCCACTTAATTTACAAGCCTCCTAAATTTAATGTGAAGGTGCCAATAAATACAATTTGCAACAATAAATTAGGGAAAATTTTAGTTTCTTTAGCTTAGAAGGGCCCAAAACCTAATGTGGATGTGTAAAACTCATCACAACACCAGATCAAGGTGATATCAAGTCTAATTTATCATTAATTATTCAAAAATCAAGCAAGGAAAAGGAATACTTTATTTTCTTCCACACCAATCAAATTGTACCATGTGATGATGGATCATGTTGACCTTGACAAGGTATAATAGAAAGCTCAAATGATAAAAAAAATACAAAAGCACCAAAAAGATCACAATAAATTCCAAATATCCTTTGACATAGGACCAATAGGTGGATGAAATTGATGCAACCTGATTTGAGGAAGGATGAATCCTACTATGACTAAAGATGGATGGGAATAGATCTTGATCAACATGAATTTGATACTTGAAATGGATTGAACCTCATCGTACCAATGAATTCTATTATTAAGAACTAGTTGGATAAGGACATACCTAACGACACAACACAATACCTATTGGAAAAACAAGAACAAAAAATTGAGAAGGGGGGTGAATCAGTTGTCACAAAAATTTAAAATTTTCTAACTTTAATCTTAGATCCGATTAATAAACAATTAACCACAAGCAATTAACAAGTTAGAGAGACAAATAACACCAATATTTTTTATGAGGAAACCCTATTAGGGGAAAAACCATGGTGGATGTTAGTCCACAAGATTATACTATGCTGAAAGTATAATGGAAAATAACAAGGGGAATGCACATGCATTCAGGAACACTGTCTAGAGCTCACTGCTCAATTACAAAAGGGGCTCACTACCCAACAAAGTTGGAATAAGAATTCAAAGGGTATGAATTGAGAAAATAGCTTTTGCACAAGCCTGATTACAGTTCCAATTAATCTCAACTCTTCTTCATACTTCGCACAATATTCTTCACACTCTTCTCTACAACCGAATGATATTCACACATATGCACATGGGAGCACATGAAGAATCATCTTCATCAATGAAATAATCACCTTTATATATCCATTACATGAGATTCCATCACAACTTCATTGACCAAGAAAATTAAATATATTTGCACTGTCGGCCCAAATTTACATATTAACTTTTAATGTGAATCCACCAAGGTCAACCACAACATAGTGGAGACCCAAATTAACATCTCCAATACAAAAAATACTTTGATTAATTTCACCTCGAAGATCCACAACATGCTACCACCAACATGTCAGCCAGAAACATGAAAAACCAAACATGTGCAAGAAAAGATCTTCAACAACGAGTTCACCAATTAATGTGGATGTACCACAAAGATAGAGAATGATCTAGAGACATCTGAGAGCACCAAGAAACAACAAAAAAAATCCACACCAACTGAGATAACCAGAGTCACACAATATTCATTCAAGAACACTAACAGAGACCAACAAAACACTGTTAGACCATAGCATACTCAAAACTTTAAGCGGACCTCTAAAAAATTCTAGTAGATGATCTAGATAAATTCAATAATAAACCCTTTAATCCACATTAGCTAATCTTCAATGTACACAACAAGACACCATCATGACATGTACCATTCCACTAGGAACACAAAACACTATCTTTTACAATTTTCTCAATATCCTCCACATATACAACAATTGATGCACCAAATGCTAATAGTGTTGAAATCAATGACAACCACATATCAGCAACACATCCACAACATCCAACAATCTCCCCCTTTTGCATTGATGGAAACACATGATATGAAAAATACCATCAACCCAACAACCTGACTTCTTTCTGCACTTCTCTAAACTTCTCTCCACAAATATTTTTCACACTACACTTCTCTCATTTTGAAATGAATGGAAAAGGTAACAATGACCTTTCCATGCACACGCTCTGAACCACATATCTATACATCTAACTACTCCCCCTGAGTAGCAGCCACAAAAATATCAATCTGGATCAAAATATAGCAATGAAGCTCATGAATTGATACAAGAAAATACATCATTTAGTTCTTATATAGAGGGGTAATTACCCCTACCATTCCTCTGAGATACTCGAAAGTATCCTTCAACAAATGCTTAGTAAATATATCTACAATCTATTATTTGGTAGGCATATACTCTAATCTGACTTCTTTCACATTCACTCTTTCCCTCAAGAAATGAAACTTGATTGATAAATGTTTAGTTTTGGAGTGTAGTACTAGATTCCTTGAGATATTTATTGTACTTAAGTTTTCATAGTATATGGAAATAGGCTCTTCATATATCACCCTGATATCTCTCAGCATTTGTTTCATCCATATTACTTGAGTACAATTATTCGTAGCGGTAATATATTGAGCTTCAGCAGTAGATAGAGAAATTAAGTTTTTCTTTTTCCTTAACCAGGATACCAACTTCTTCCCTAGGAACAAAGTACCACCACTAGTACTTTTCTTGTCATCTACATCACTAGCCCAATCCACATCAGTGTATGCACAAAAAGTGAAATCATCATCCTTTGGATACCAAAGTCCAAAGTCAATTGTTCCTTTTAGATATCTGAAATTTATTTTGATAGCAATCACATGTGATTCCTTTGGATCATCCTAAAATCTATAAATGATACACACATCATTCATAATGTCTGGTCTAGTATGTGTCAAGTAGAGAAATCCACCAATCATTTGTTAGGTGAAATCCTTCTAGCTGTTCAATGCACACTTCTTCTTCTAGTTCTCCATTCAGAAATGTAGACTTCACATCCATTTGATGACTTTATAATTCTTGTGTGTAGCATAAGTAAGAAATAATCTCATAGCTTCAATTCTAGCTATAGGGACAAAGGTTTCTTCAAAATCAATACCTTCCATTTGAGAATAACCTTTACATACCAGTCTTTCTTTATTCCAAACCACTTCACCTTCTTCATTCATCATGTTTGTAAATACCTACTTAGTACCAATCACATTTTTCTCTTTAAGCCTAGGAACCAGTAGCCATGTATCATTCTTCTCAATCTGTGTTAGTTCTTCCTTCATAGCTTCCAACTAGTGTTCATCTTGACAGGCTTCAATGACATTATTAGGTTCAATCTTGGAAATCAGACAATATTCTTCTACAATTTTTCTTTTGGTTTGTACTCCTTTACTTTTATC
Organism: Sequoia sempervirens; assembly: GCA_007258455.2. NCBI lineage: Eukaryota > Viridiplantae > Streptophyta > Pinopsida > Cupressales > Cupressaceae > Sequoia > Sequoia sempervirens. The sequence continues at coordinate 159,839 of VDFB02262105.1, read as the reverse complement.
TCCTATAATTTGAATTTTAGAATGATTCAAATTTACATATCTTGGAGTTTTGGGACTTACTTGGACCTCTGACTCTTCTGATCTTTCTTCTACACTTGTACTTGTCTATGCTTCTACACTTGTCTAAGCTTCCTGAATTGCTTGATTTACCAAAAAAAATTGAGGTTACTTCACTAGAACATATGGAATAATCTAGAGTAGATTCGATGTTTGAGTGTTCTTCCCTTGGCTTGTGTTGTCTTCATCTAAATCATAGCTACACCATCTAGATGATTTGATAGAGTCCTCATCAACTCTGACATTTGCACTCTCAACCATCTTTCTCAGTCTTTTGTTATAGCACCGGTAGGCCTTGCTCTTAGTTGAGTAACCTAGGAAGATCCCTTCATCATTTCTAGCATCCAATTTTCCGATATCATCATCTCTCTTGATATAACAGTTGCTTCCAAAGATCTTAAAATACTTGATAGTAGGTTTGTGACCAAACCATAACTCATAATGGTTCTTACCAGAATTCTGATTCACATTTACCCAGTTCAAGGTCTACACAGTAGTGCTTACTACTTCACTCGAGTACATTTGAGACACATTTCCTTCCATCATCATGGTTTTGGAAGCATCCAGAATTGTTCTATTCTTTCTCTTTGCAACTCCATTTTGTTGAGGGGTTCGAGGAGGAGATAATTGTCTTTGAATTCCATGCTCCTCACAATAAGGATTGAACTCCTTAGAAATTAACTCACCACTTCTATCAGATCTTAGGCACTTGATTTTCAAACCTTTCTCATTTTATGCCATAGCCTTGAAAATTTTGAATTTCTCCAGTGCTTCACATTTTTCTCTCAAAAAGGAAACCCAAATCATTCTAGAGTAATCATCAATAACCAACATAAAATGCCTTTCTCCATGAATACTTCTAACTTTAGAGGGACCGCAAAGGTCAGTATGTAGCTGCTCCAGAAAATTATTTGAATGAAACTATTTTCTCTTGAATGAGACTCTAGTTTGTTTTGCCATTTGACATTCCTTGCAAATTACATTAGCAAGCTTCACTAATCTAGGCAGATCTCTTACTGCTTGAGTAGAACTTATCTTGATAATGTTGTCAAAGTTTACATGACACAATCTCCTATGCCATAACCAAATTTCATCTACTTGAGCAATTAAACAACTTCCACTACCAGTATTCAGGTGAAAAATATTACCTTTTGTTTGCTTTCCCGTTGCAATCATGTTCCCGGAACTACCACGTATCTTGCATCTTACATCTTTGAACTGAAGATCATATCCCTTGTGAACCATCTATCCAACACTCAACAAGTTATCCTTCAATATTTCAACATAGAGGACACCATCAGTGTTATCCTTACCACCAAGGCAAAAAGATCCTCTACCACAAATCACACCAGCATTGTTATCTCCAAATCTTACAACCCCACCATCATATTTCTCTAGACTCACATATTTTCTTTTATCACCAGTCATATGGTGTGAGCATCCACTATCAATGACCCATTCATCTTTTTCTTCAACTTGAGATGCAAGATCTTTTTCATCTTTAGTAGATTTAGTAGCCATAGGATTATTTTCAATGGTAGCAATGAAAGCCCAATCATCTTCTTTACCATTATCTGTATCAGACTCGTCATTAGTTACTGCTTCTTCAACAATGTAGCATCTCTTTGGGAATCTTGAATTATTAGGCTTAGATCTAGGAACTCTTTTAGGAACTCTTGATGCAAAATGACCTATTTTACTACATGAAAAACATTTAATAGGTAATACATCTTCATACTTACCTTTTCCTCTCCCTTCTTGTTTTGCAATCAGTGCTTCCAGTTCTTCTAGCTCTTTTTCTTTATCTTCAAGTTGTTTCAATTCTTCATCATACTTGGATATATTTTTGGAAATCTCTCCTAGAATATATCTTTTCTTGTTACTTCTAGATATAGTAGCCTTGAATGCAAATTTAGTCTTCAGTGTAGATTGATCAAATTCACTTATCTCAAAGGCAACAAGCTTCATGATCAACGTATCTCCTGTCATCTTGTTTACTGATCTAAACTCTTCAATAGCATGAAACTTCACTTTGTAGGAGGGTGGCAAGGATCTGAGTACTTTAGCCACAATTTCATCCTCATCCAAAAAACCACCAACACATTTAATACCCATCACTATCTCATTTACTCTCTACATAAAAGAAGTGATATTTTCATCTTCACCCATCTTCATATTTTTATACTTGACTTTCAAGATTTGTAGCATAGTAGTCTTCACCTGTTCATCTCCTTCATTCAAATTTTCTAGTTTCATCCAAATCTCATGAGTTGTCTGCAGACCTTGCACATTAGCCATCTTTGAGTCTATTAGGGCACTCACCAAAGCTTCAATAGCCCTAATATTACTTTCAACATCTTTCATCTCATCAATAGAAGAGGGGCCATTCTTAGGAATAGTATATGGATCTCTTGTGATCTCCCAAAAGGCTTCACCAATACACCTTAAGTGACATTGCATCCTAATCTTCCACAATGAATAGTTAGTGCCATCAAATCTAGGAATTTCCTTCTTAAATGTTGCCATCCTAGATCACCTCAAGCTATTAGGCTTCTTTAGAGGAATAGACTATGATATTGATTGTTGGAAAAACAAGGACAGACAACTGAAAGGGAGGGTGAATCATTTGTTAGAGAAATTTAAACTTTTCTAACTTAACTTAACTTTAATCTCAAATTTGATTAATAAACAATTAACCACAAGCAATTAACACATTAGAGAGACAAAGAACACCAAGGATTTTTATGTGGAAACCCTCTTAGGGGAAAAATCACAATGGATGTTAGTCCACAAGATTATACTTTTATAAAAGTATAATGGAAAATAACAAGGGGAATGCACATGCATTTAGGCACACTACCTAGAGCTCAGTTCTCAATTAAAAAATGGGCTCACTGCCCAACAGAGTTAGATTAAGAATCCAGAGGGTATGAACTGAGAAAATAGCTTTTACACAAGCCTGATTATAGTTCCAATTAAGCTCAACCCTCATTCATACTTCACACAATCTTCTTCACACTCTGCTCTACAATTGAATGATATTTGCAGATATGCACATGGGAGCACACAAAGCATCATCTTTATCAATGAACTAATTGCCCTTATATATCCACTACATGAGATTCCATCACAACTTTGTTGGCCAAGAAAATAAAATATATTTTCAATGTTGGCCTAGATTTACAAATAAACTTTTAATGTGAATCTACCAAGGTCAAACACAACATAGTGGAGACCCAAATTAACATCTCCAATATAAAAATACTTTAATTAATTTCACCTGGAAGATCCATAACATGCTACCATGAACATGTCAGTTAAAAACATGAAAAACTAAGCATGCACAAGAAAATATCTTCAACGATGAGCTCACCAATTAATGTGGATGTACCACAAAGATAGAGAATGATCTAGAGACATCTGAGAGCACCAAGAAACAATAGAGAAACATTTGCACCAACTGAGATAACCATAGTCACACAATCTTCATTTAGGAACACTAATAGACACCAGCAAAACACTGTTAGACCACAACATACTCAAAACTTTACGCGAACCTCTGAAAATTCTAGTAGATGATCTAGATAAAATCAAAAATAAACCCTTTGATCGACATCAACTAATCTTCAACATACATAATAGGACACCTTCATGACCTACACCATTCACTAGGAACACAAAATACTATGTTTTACAATTTTCTCAATATCCTAAACATATACAACAATTGATACACCAAATGCTAATAGTGTTGACATAAATGACAATTGCATATCAGCAACACATCCGCAACATCCAAAAATACCAAGACACACCCTAAAGGATTGACCTAGGGTCTTGGGGACTCATATGAGGATTAGCCTTTCCTACATGAAAGTGTAGAGACCTCATAGTTTGATAAAATATTGATGACCAATGATGGATAAAAGTGTAAAGAGAATGATGAAGACTCAAACAAATGGAAAAAATTCAAGAATAGATGGAAAAATGATGGGGACTAACACAAAAGGACAAACCAAAGCCTTGGTAGCTCATCAAAGATGGCCTTGCCTATGTGGAAGCGCAGAGGCAACATAGTTCAGAAAAAGGACCAAAGATGACATGGGACCTAAAGATAAGATACATGATGAATGACCCTTTATGGTGACACAAAAGAAACAACACAATACTATATATGGGTGATGAAAAGTTCAAAATTTAGGATAGAAAATCTAAACTATCAAATGCTCAAAAAAAACATACCAAGAGGCAAATGATAGAATGCCAATGGAGGATAGATGTGATAGGATATGAGGATAGGCTCGATGAATGGTGATGCAAACACATAGGAAAGCAACATGCAAGGTAGATAATGATTAAACCCTTTACAAATGGCACTCATTGCATGGTTTTCACCAATCATAATTATACAATGTGCAAACAAGGGTTATTTTCACCATAGGAGGCATTATTTCTCTTTACTATTTCTGGATTTTTTAACTTTTTTGGTTTTTTGTATTTGTTTAGATTTTTTACTATTTTTGGTACTTTCTAGGTGGGGTAACCCATCTAACATAGGTGTAAAAATATTTCAAATGCATGTTATTGATGGGTTATTCCAAGGGTTTCCCCTCAGCTGTAGCAAGCCGATATTTGTTGATGGTGTTTTCTACATAGTAACAACTCAAATAGAATGTGATATTCTATCTCTCTTGAAAGGTAAATCTCTATCAACAAGCCTCAAGAGATAACCCCAAGGTTTCTAATGTTAGGTCTTGAAAAATGTAGTGAAACAACTCAAAGATAATGTGAAATTACTGGTAATTAGAAGGGGTTTTATAAATCAACAATGTTGGAAGTGTATTTTCATCAGATGTAACGATATGGTGATGCTTTGAATCCTAAAACTAACCTAGATATAAATAAATAACAAAAGAGAAGGGTTGAGAGAGATTCTAAACTAACTCATAAGATCAATCACAACAATGATGAATGGTGAAAATGGATAGATCCCCAATAAAACCAATCTCTGCTTGATCAAGGACAAGCCTACAACTCCGTAGAAATGGTGCAATCTTCTAAGGAAATTGAAAATTTTTAGACTATGAATATTCAACCACATACCCAATAGCTAGCGCAATGTAAACAAGCATCCACAGTTGAACTTAGTAGAAAATAAGGCCCAAACTAACTTTACACAACAACTTACAATCAACAAAGTTTTAAAAGTATGGACTGAAGATCGATCAAACATCATTCCCATTTTACCATTATTGAAAAAGAACAAAAATCTACCATCTAACATCTGAGAATCAAGAACAAGAAACCATAAACTATCAAAGTGTATCACAAAGCTTGCCAAATCAACAATCCAATTACATTAACTTCTCTAGAATTTACATAACACTCCTCTTGCTCTCTCCTCTCCTACAACTAATGTCTAAAATCTACTTGCCAATTCTAGCCTTCTAACCCCTAAAATCTAACCCTTTACAAATAAGAAGGCACTAACCTTTTATAGATTTTACATTTTAATTTCAATGGCCAAGATTAAATCAATCCAATGGAATAAATTACACTTCTAGAAGCATCCAGTAGTTACATTAGGTTTTTGGCATCTAGATACATCATCATCCAATTGCATAAAAGTAGTTGCATCATGGGACAATGAGAAAACAATATTCTTCCAACTTGGCTTTGATAACAATCATTATTAGATAAAGCAAACAACATCACATGGTGCAAATAGCTTCCAAAAATTCCTTCCAGTTCTAGACAATTTGGGCATAGATTCTTATGGAGGCCCCACATTTAATATTTGAGTCGAACTCTTCCAGAATTTCCCTCTTGGCACGAATCCATATGCAAGTCCCCCTTATAATTTCCTTAATCTTGAAAAATAGCTACCATCATTAGGAGCTCACATGTTAAAAAAAAATTCCCATACATAAAATATCCAAATTAAAATTGAATAAAATTTTGGCCTTTTAAAAAAAAATTCCATTTTTGGGAAAAAATATTTTGAATTTTTTCCATTTCAAGAATTTTTCATTTTCGGAACATTTTAAAATTTTTGGAAATTTTTGTTTAGAAAAAACATTTTGGGAAAATTTTCCATTTTGGAAAAAATATCCATTTTTTGAAAATTTCGAGATTTTTGAGGGGTCTTGGATTTTTCAAAAATGAAAATTTCAGAAAATTCGAGGTAGCTTGGATTTTCCCATGTTTAATCATCATGGAAAATCCGAGGTACCTAGAATTTTCCTATTTTTAATCCTCATAGAAAATTTGAGGTAGCTTGGATTTTTTGAAATCCAAGCCAAGCCAAAATCCCCTAAACTTCATATCATTTCTTCTAAAAGGAATTTTTGAAAAGTTCAAAAAGCAACCTGACCTAATTTTTCGTCCTCCATCGATTGGTACAAAAAAATATTTTCATATAGCATTAAAAATTCACTTCAAAATTGGTTTTAGGGAATATAAGGTATCTTGGATTTTCCTAGGTTTATTTCTCATGAAAAATCCGAGGTAACTTGGATTTTTCAGAATTCAAGCTAGGTCAAAATCACCTAAACTTCATAACCTTTTTTCTAGAAGGAATTTTTGAAAAGTTCAAAAAGCAACCCAGCTTAATTTTTTGTCTTCTATCCACGGGTGCAAAAAAAAATTCATATAACATTGTGAACCCCAATCTTATACCTACATGAACACAACAAAAAAACACATAGTTAGATCCAATGCAAGTAAGAATCAAGATTCCCTATGAAATCCATGAATAATGCTCAAAATAGGAAATGAAGATGAAGAACGCAAAATAAAAGCAAAAAAATCCTAATTAGGCATGCAAAATCTTTATCCCATGGGGGAATTGGTGCCAATTTGATGTGGAAATTGTCCCTTTCCCAACTCCTATGCAAGCTTTGATGAAGATTTGTGGATGATTGAAGCTCTTTGATGAAATTTTGGCATAACCTTGCTATGAAACCATGAAAATGATGAACACTTGATATGAAATGGATAAAATTAGCTCTCAATGTGAAGAGATTAACTTTGCTCTAAGTTGTGGATGCAAAATACGAAGAGAAGCCTTCTATAAATAGAAGAACAAGATGAAGGAATGAGAAAAATGGATGAATGTGGGATCATTCAACATCCAATGGGAAGGTACCACTTGTCAAGATGTGAATGGAGGAAGCTTGAGCACATTTTGGAGAATGTGCAAAGAGGGGGGAGATTCAAATTCAAAAGATGGCTTGAAGGATGAGGTGAAAGATGAAGTTAATGTCACATGGCTCAAGAAAAGGACTTGTAAGAGATGTTAAATGCCATGTTTGGAGGACAAGACCTTTTGGGGGAGATTTCATATTTTGGGAATATTCCATCTTTGATGCCTTTTTGAATGAAAATAGAGATTTAATAAATCAATTAAAATGGTTTTCATGAGCAAGTTGCAAAATCTAGAGGATTTGATGGATTAAAACTAGGATTAATTAAGATTTGATTAATTTAAAAGGAGATTAGCTGATTTGACAATTTGATTTAGATTTTATGATTTAAATAAATAAAAGAGAGAGGAATAATGATTTAGACTTAATTAAATAAATATTTTGATTTATTTAATTAAAGAAGATGGTGTTAGATTAAATCAAATAAATATTAATTTATTTAATTTAATGGAATGACTTTAGAGATTAATTAAATAAAATGACTTATTTAATTAAAAGAGGGATTATAGGATTAATTAAATAAAAAATGATTTATTTAATTAATAGGAGATGATGACTTGATCAGATAAAATTGATTTATTTAATTAAGAGATGAAATGTGATGAATTTAATTAAATAGAGATTATTTAATTAAATGATTAGCAAAGAGATGATTCAGGATGAACTGGTGTTAGTAGAATCAGGATCAAGTGTGATTGGTATATTTTTCATATATATCTACATTTTCCCCCTCTTTGAAGCAATGCACTTGTTGCATTGGTTTAAAGAATAACCTTGCCATGATCAAAAGTCAAAAAATCTCTAATTTTTTGGATGCCCCACTATTGCCCCAGTGAGAAGAATTGTGCTAGTATAACACCCCCTCAATAGATCAAGCATAGATGTCATTTTTTCATTTGAGATCGCGATAAAATGCAAGGGAAGTGGTTCTACTGATCAAAGGACAAAAAATATTTTTTTAGAAAGATCAAATATTTGATGTGGACAATTTTTATAATGTATAGATAGTCATCGGCCATGGATAGCCTCATGTATATTTTAAGATATCACACAAAATTGGATAGAAATGTTAGTAAAGATAGAAGAATAAGAAGAAATGAGATGATGACATGAGGATCCAACAATTCCATGAGCTGATGGGACTTTATTAGAGATGATGATGGATGGTAGATGATGATGTTGATGATGGTGTTTGCTTATTGGGAATTGGGATTTTCAAAGGGATGATTTACCTTATTTTTGATAATACATGTAGATATGATGCATCAAGGTATAGACAACCAGGATGGTGTTGTATCTAGTGAGATGGACTTTGACTCAACAAATAGATAGGAGTATTCTTGTTCACACCTAACATATGAAAAAATTTCTAGGATGCACCTAACAAAGCAAGTATTTACCAAGTTATATTACAAGAACATTCAACAAGGATAGAAGAAAAAATATAATGATCAATACCCCATTCCTTTCTCTCTAAATTTTTTTTATTAAACATCATCGAGAGTTCATTGGAATGAGTGCAATAAGATAAATCAAAAGAAAAGACCAAGCACACAAACAAGTCAATGTTCTTCATACCTCTATCCAAGGGGAGGTGTTTTATTTAGGATAAGTATCCAAAGTGATATCCAAAATGATGCCCATTGTTGGAACGATATATCCTATGACATGCATTTGCATAGGATGATGATGGTTTGATAAGTTGTTTGATAGGCTTTTGATATAAAGTTGACTAACATGTTTGAAAATGATTAGGATTTTTATTTCGCATTTAAAAGTTTGAAGTTTTCTTTTGATTTTACATTTGAAGCTTGCTTTTGCTAATTGTTGTGGTTGATTCTATTTGTTTTTCCAAAGGATGAAGGTGATGATTGATTTATTATGGATGACTGATTATTGTGCATGAAGTGAAATGAGAGGGATGGATTTTTTGTGTGGGTCATTTTTTTAATGTTTTTGATGCTTTTGAAATGTTTTGAGGTTGTTTTTGGGTTTCTTGAGATTTTACAAATGTTTTTGTGTTTTCTGAAATTTTATGAACATTTTTGGATTTTGTGTTTTTTGAATGTTTTTGTGTTTTTTGTGTCACAAGGGTTGATAAAAGATTAGCCTTGCCTATGTTTAAGCTTAGAGATGACATAGTTTGGATGACCAATTTTTTGACATTTTTCTAAATTTTTGAGTGTTTTTGGATTTTGATATGATTTTGGATTTTTTGCACGATTTTGATGTTTTGGATATGTGCGATGATATCAGTGCTTTGTTTGGGATTTTGTTGAAAACCAAGCTAGGGTTGATTGATCAGATTGATGGATTGATGATGATAACATTGTTGCTTGGATACACAACAATGAAAGGATAGTGTTAAGAAACACAAGGATTAGGAAGGATATCCCAAGATGATGAGGGATTGATTAGATTTGATTGATCAGGATTTTGAAGCTTGATTTTGGAACAAAATTGTTTTGAATGATTTGATGTGATGTTTGAAGTGAAAATTAGATGCAACTGATATTGATTGGTTGGATTGATGTTTGAGGAAAGATGAAGCTTGATAAGGAATGTCTTCTTGTCAAAATCTACCATGGGCTAGTGATTTGGATTTTTACTCACAAATGCTTTGACCAATTTGATTTCATGTTTTCCAATGTTTGGATCACCACATAAGATGGATGATATAGATCAAGATTTATTCCTGAAGCAAGATGCAAATATCTACCCCCAACGTCTAGCAATTTATTGAATTCCATGGGTGGATGCTTGGATAGGTGTGTGGATAGAGGGATATGGACTATCTTGCAATAAGATAAGGTGTTCAGATAGAGGATGGTTATTTCGATAATGCTTCATGGCTCAGATAATGTTGGGTAGAATTGGATCAATGAAAATGACCCATGTCAAGATGTTTACCACAAGAAAGTGTAAAGTGTGCACTAAACTCTTTCAAGATCAAGATAATTTAGATGATGGATGTAGATGGATGAAAATGGATTGGATAAATGGTTCATGGATGAATGGATTTATTATGGATGAGATGGATGGAATGTTGAATTTATTATGGATGGGATGAGATGCTTCCACCTGAACTAGCACATGTAGATGCTCGATTCTACACATGACACCTGCTTTCTAGGTTTTCATCATGGTACCTATCCAAAGTGCCACCATAGTGGTTTTCACTAGAGGATGATTTTTTATCTTTGCTGTTTTCAATCCTTTTTCTGATTTTTTTGGATTTTCATATTTATTTATTTATTTATGTTTAGAAAGATTTAAAGCTCATGTTGAACCACTTGGTGTTGCCGATGTTGATGCCCTTTTCATAATGTGTCATCTATATCCTGCTTGAAGAAGCTACTTTACCAAGATACATGCACTTGAATACAACTTTTGAGATTCTTGATCTGCTTTGCTGATACCAGAGTTAACTTTGTCTTTTTGTGCACATCATGATAGATTTCCTTCTAAATCCTTATGATGAAGGGTTATTTCTAATACATGATCAATGTGAGAATTGTATATCATGTGTGGAGGCATGGATGGTGTGTGTTTAGTGATAAAATATGGATTGGTTGACAATTTGGAACCCTTGACTCTCCAAACTTGGGAAGATGAGCAATGATGGTTGGATATAGAAGTGTGCTTGGAATTAGGACCAACTACTTGATATAATTTGTACGTTTCTTGAGAATCTTGCCTTTGATTTTGTGGACGTATTTGATAGATACTTTTTCCTTTTTTATTTTTCCCCATAGTTTCTTTGACTAATGGAGTTTGATAGGGATAATCTTTCTTTGTATTCTTTGGTATCCATGTGTATTTGATTTTTCCATTATGCTTCTCTGGTTCTTTTGATTTGATAATGTTCCTTGTGCTTTGATTCGAATATTTCTTTTGACATTAGTCCCAATTCATGGATGGGGTGATGGGTGGATGAAGATTCATGACGTGGTTGGTTGTAGTATTAGCATCGATTTCATCATAAGGATTCTTCACACTCCCTATGTTGACATTTTCCTAAGACATAGTTTCCCCCAGTATGATGGTAGTGGCACCTTTGTTCCTTAATTCTCTTGTTTTGAGATGTCTTGTTCAAAAAGAATGCTCTGATAAATGACCACTACAAATGAAATTGTTTCATTTTGTTTCTCTACTAACTCTAGAATGTCCTATTTTGTCAGACCTATTTCTTTGAGTGGATAATGCTGGATATCTTCATACATGATGTCCTCAGTCTAAATTTGGGAGATATCAGATCCTAATGTTGACAACTCTATTTGACTATAGGAATCAATAACTTACTCTTTTTGTGTAATAATGTTAGGAGTAAAGGAATCTTGCTCTAAATGAAGAACATCTATGTGTCCATCCAAAGAAAGCATCTCATGGGTAGATGGAGGAGTATGTGCTATGTGGATATGATCATCTTGTATAGATAGGAGAGTATCCATTAGATCATTGTAGTAGCTTGGAGATATAAATTCTTGATCTTGAATGATTTTGAAATTAATTTTGACATGCTTTGGATCAATTTTTTGACATGGATCAATTTCAAAGGATGGATTTCTTATAAAGGGTTCTTGGATGTCTTCTTTATGCATGGGAAATTGCTCAATATCCTCTTGATCTTTGAGTGGACTTGGATAAAATTTTCAGTTGAAGATTCCTTCAATATCTGCAAACATGTCTTGCAAAGGACCATTGCTAGACTTTGGTGAAAGATGTTGATTCCTTCTAATTCATTGGATGATGTAGAGACATTTTCAACATGATCATTGGTTGATGGATCACCAATAGTTATTATTTTTTTATCAATCAGGTCTTGGATGAGATTTTTGAGCTGAACACAATCTGATGTTGTGTGTCCCTTTATTTTGTGATACTCACAAAGGTGTTTCTCATTATACCATAGTGGTTTTACCAAGGGCTCTTGATAATTCTCATAGATGGGGATTTTGATGAGATTCTCATTTACTAATTGTTGCATGACTGATTCGATTGGTTTCCCAAGTGGTGTGTATTTTTCATTTGTTACCTTGTGAGATTTGTACTTTAGATTGACCTTGTGGTGATTGATTTTGGAGATGTGGTCATTGATTTTGGACAATGTTCTAATTTGGGATGATGTTTGGATTTGGCATGATAGGTTGAAATTGAACATTTTTGTGGTTGGGAATCACATTGCCTTGATTTAGGTAACTTTGATTTTGCATGGTGTTACCTTGATTTGGATCAATACATAGAGTCGTTAACATTTTGTTTGGACTTTGAAAAAAATTTGTATGATTTGTAAACATATCCATCCCAAATTTCACCAAGGATGGATTCAAAATGTTCAAGTTTGGTACACTTGTACTTTGTATATTCACATTTGGAATGCATGGATTTGGTGGGGTAATGTTGTTTTGTTGAAGATTCATGCATTGATTGTTTGGTTGATAGATTTTTAGGTTTGGACTTTGATTTAAATATACCATAGGGAAAGGTGTTCAAAAATTTGGATTGGAAATAGTCACATTTGTTGTACCATTGAGGTTTGTAGGACATAATGATCCTATGTATGGATTGTATAAATGTGAGCTTTGATAATCAATTGGTGTTGTAAGGCTTTGATAGTTTGGTTGACTTAGATCACTCATGATGTATGAAGCAAGTCTATACTCCATGTTCCTCTTGTGTTTTGACCTTGTTGACCTCTAAGGGATTTTGGACCAATGATGAGATGAAGGATGAAAGGGGTGAATGATATGGGTGTCTAACTTTTAGGACCTTGGATCAATACTAGACTTTAGGATTTTTAATTTTTGAATTTGATTTGATAATGAACTCATAAAATCCAAGAGGTTAGATGTTGTATTGGAATAAAATTTTCCACAAGAAGATAATTTAACTAGGTGTATGAGGAAGGATTCATTCTCACACACTTAGCCAAACAAGGTGATTTTGATGTTGATTTGAAGGATTTTACCAAAAGTCTAGTATGAATTATTTTTCTAATGGTTCAAAAGTTTTTTGTGAGATGGGATTTGATTGATGTTTGAGATAGATGAAATGATTGGTTGTTTTGATCCTAAATGAACCTAAGAGGAACCTTATTTACAAGACCAAGATATTGAAGAACATGCTTTTCCCAAAAAGTAGTTCAAACCAGAAGATCAATGTTTGCTCAAAAAAACCATCATACAAAAGATAAACAAGCACATGTGTGCGATTCAATTGGTTTCATCTTGATTAATGAATTTCTTGTACCAAAAACACTCTCTTGATTAAGTTTCAAATTGAATGTCTATGTCTCAATTTCTTATCATCCCACAAAGTTTGTTATGTGGAAATCAATGAATTCAAGGGAAAATTTTCCCATTGTTGACTTTAGTAAGAAAATTGAGATATAAATTCAAACATGTTTAGAAATCTCTAAGGATAAAATCCCAAGGGAAAGCAATAAAAACATGAATTTTGTCAAAGATATTTTCCTCCTAAAGGATTTGAAGTTTGATAATAATGTTGAATGTTTTTTTTCCAATGTTTATGAACAAGCAAAGTGTTTCGTCTCCAAGAACAAGCACAACCCTATGGCTATGAAAGATTGTATTTGTTGAATCCCCGCTTGGAAAAGTCTAGCTATGCTTATTTTTAGCGAATGGTTAGATGCTTGACCCCATTGGCTCCCCTCCATAACACTCACTTATACAGGACAGACAAGCATCAACACCCATGAAACTCCAATTGGCATACTTTCCATTTCTACTAAAAACCATAAAAATATGGGGTGGCTTCAGAACGATCATTCTTGCACCAACAAATAGATCAAGGATTTTGGCCTTTTCTAAACAAGGGTTTTAATTCATACTTTCCATTCATTGGGGATCACCCATTTAGTGAGAGACCATTTCTGACCTTCTTGTCAGGATGACGATCATGGTTCTTGCCTTTCAACAAGAACCCACACTTATCTACTAGTTGGAAGTAGCTTGGCTTTAGCGTGTTTCCGATTGGATCATTCCCTTGGGTGATTACTTTTTCCCACAAGGTAGGCCCTCTAAGATAAACAAAAGTGAGCAAACATATCCATAGTTTGATCAATCTTTTTTGAGAAACAAAGAGAGAACACACACAATATGTTCCACTTCCACTCACACTCCCAAGACATGTTCAATTTTAATCCCAAAATAAAATGTGGAGGCAATTACTTTACCCAACTTAAGATCACCAAAAATCCTTTTGATTCTCAAGATCTCCATGAGGTGCAAGAGAAGCACATACATTTTTTCGATGGTATTACTTTGAGTAAGTAATTACAAAAAAAAGAAGCACTTGTTCATTTAAACCCACAAAGCAATTATTTGATTCTTTTTAGAGCACCAAAAGGAAAAATGAGAGTTGATTGTTCAATTTTTAAGTCCCAAAACAAAATCTAGTAAGTTTTCTTATGGTTCTTTTTAATCCTTTATTTTGTTCCTTTTAAGCCCAAATGCAAATTAGTGAGTCCTAAAAGCTTGAAAGTCCTTAAAAGAAGGGATTATAATTTCTCCCCAAAGTGTTCAAAAACACTTGATACAATGATGTGAGAATGCTTTTTCTTTGACTTTCATGCTCCATGATCCTTTAAAACCTACAATACAAGCTCCAAATGTTATATAAAATCAAGAGACAAGAAGATATGCCGGTTAGATAAATGATTAAGCATAAAAACCCTAAAATTTAGACCAAGTTTCATTGTGATTTGACATTAACTAAAAATTTGAAAATTTTAACTTCATCAAAGTTAAGAAACACCTACACCATTGGATAGCTTATGAAATTCTACCAAATTTTAAAAAAAAACTCTGGAAAAGACCAAAAAATGACCAAGATATGACCATTTTAAGTTTGAGTGAAAATTTTTTGTTTGCAATGACATTGTTTGCATAAGCAGTGTAGTTTGGAGCGGCATTGTATGGAATGAATTGACTGGTAGTGGCTTTGTATGGAACCGCTAGACTATGAGCAGTACAATTTCCTATGTACACCAAAAACACAGAAAAAGCACAATATTTTTTGATAAAAACGTGATCTAAATGTGATATTAGCCCTCCTTCAAGTGCCAAAATGTGAACCCCAATCTTATACTTGCATGAACACAACAAAAAAACACATAGTTAGATCCAATACAAATAAGAATCAAGATTCCTCATGAAATCCATGAATAATGCTCAAAATAGGAAATGAAGATGAAGAACACAAAATAAAAGCAAAAAAATCCTAATTAGGCATGCAAACTCTTGATCCTATGGGGGAATTGGTGCCAATTTGATGTGGAAATCGGCCCTTTCCCAACTCCTATGCAAGATTTGATGAAGATTTGTGGATGATTGAAGCTCCTTGATGAAATTTTGGCATAACTTTGCTATGAAATCATGAAAATGATGAACACTTGATATGAAATGGATAAAATTAGCTCTCAATGTGAAGAGAGTAACTTTTCTCTAAGTTGTGGATGTAAAATACAAAAGAGAATCCTTCTATAAATAGAAGAACAAGATGAAGGAATGAGAAAAATGGATGAATTTAGGATCATTCAACATCCAATGGGAAAGTGCCACTTGTTAAGATGTGAATGGAGGAAGCTTGAGCACATTTTGGAGAATGTGCAAAGAGGGTGGAGATTCAAATTCAAAAGATAAGCTTGAAGGATGAGTGAAAGGTGAATTTAATGTCACATGGCTCAAGAAAAGGACTTGTAAGAGATGTTAAATGCCATGTTTGGAGGACAAGACCTTTTGGGGGGAGATTTCAAATTTTGGGAATATTCCATCTTTGATTCCTTTTTGAATGAAAATAGAAATTTAATAAATCAATTAAAATGATTTTCATGAGCAAGTTGCAAAATCTATAGGATTTGATGGATTAAGACTAGGATTAATCAAGATTTGATTAATTTAAAAGGAGATTAGCTGATTTGACAATTTGATTTAGATTTTAGGATTTAAATAAATAAAAGAGAGAGGAATAATGATTTAGACTTAATTAAATAAATATTTTGATTTATTTAATTAAAGAAGATGGTGTTAGATTAAATCAAATAAAGATTAATTTATTTAATTTAATGGAATGACTTTAGAGATTAATTAAATAAAATGAATTATTTAATTAAAAGAGGGACTATAGGATTAATTAAATAAAAAATGATTTAGTTAATTAATAGGAGATGATGACTTGATCAGATAAAATTGATTTATTTAATTAAGAGATGAAATGTGATGAATTTAATTAAATAGAGATTATTCAATTAAATGATTAGCAAAGAGATGATTCGGGATGAACTAGTGTTACTAAAATTAGGATCAAGTGTGATTGGTATATTTTCCATGTCTATGAACATTAAGAATTCACTTCAAAATCCCCATTTCCAAAATCTAGGAAAGGTGAATCTCCCCCAAAGCCTCAAAATATTTCCTTCATCATACCAAGTGTAGACTTAAACGCAAAATAACCTCCCAAAAAGAGTAAAACTGAAAAATTCAACCAAACCAAGATGTGAAGATGCAAAAGAAAAAAAGGGTCCTTGCCTCCGATGGGCCATGTGTGCCAAAATTGCACAAAAATGGTGACTCCTATTGGGAAAATTCTCTAGAGCATTTTTATGATGAATAGGAATCACGAACCCAAAATCTTTGGTTTAGATCTCCATAATAGACAAACCGATCAAAATGTAAGATCGAAGAATCAAAACCAAAGGTAGACCAAATCTTCAATAAACTAAAAATCAAAGTGTGTGCAAGTCAGTTCATTTCCCTCCTTAAGCTACTATAGAAACCTAGCTCAGTCAAGTTAGGCTATGTAAATGATTCCAACTTCAAAAGAAACCTAGATAGAGCCTTGCTACCAGTTAGACATCCATAGCCCCGATGAGTTTTTTGTTGTGATTCTCCCAAACATAGCTTTACTACTAGCCAGGCGTGCATAGCCCCGATAGAGATATTCAAATCCTCTTGATAAGTTGAATTCTTTCTTTTGATTTTCAATATTTTATTTTTCTTTCTTTTGATATTCTCTTAACCTCTTTTACTTCAACTCATGAGCATTAGAGCTCACACTCAAGGCTGAGAATCATAGTGGTACTGAAGCAAAAATTTAGGATTTTTTACCTAACAAGACCTCACAAGGACCCTACTTTAGCCTTAGGTTTCTTAAGATGTATGAAAGATATAATATTTCAAAATACTTCAGGTTCAAATAAAACCAATGACCCATCCTCTTTAAATCAAACATTTAGACCGCTTGACACTGACAAAAGATCTCAACCATCCATAAAAGACACATGATTAAAGTCCATCAATTAAATACTCAGAATAATCCCAGATAATGAATAATTATGTGTAGTAAAGACACTTCCCCAACCAGAAAACAAAGAAACCCAAGCTAAAGAAGCAAAGCAACAACCAAACCAAAACCAAAACCAAACCTAAACTAACCAAAACAGAAGCAAACCAAAATCCATCTAAACTAACCAAAGAAAACTAATCCTAAAGAAAATAGAAATAGACTAAAGAAAAAGAAAAGCAGAGCAAGCTAAATTTATGTAAAATTATATACAAAGAGACTTAGAATGAATCATAGTTAGACAATACAAATTGAGACCTACCCCCGTACGGTTCATCAATGCATGGACAAGCAATAAGGTAACAATAACTGACCTCAAGAATGCAAATTTATCCTTATACTCAACAAAATAAACCTCAAAAATGCAACATTCAAACTTTATGTCATGATCAAGAATAATCAACATTTGGGGTAACTCATTAGGACCATGCTCAACCCATATGCAAATTTTCTTTCTGAAACCTCCATAATCAAATTGATAAGCCACAAAATGTGTGGTAAAGAAAGAAACAACCTGGTTTTCAATTTCTAAAAACTGAATGTTGAGTCCATCATCTTCCAATTGTGAAGAGTTGATATGTCTGAAGTCAAGAGGTCTCAATTGATTGTATCTAGAAACTTGCAAAACAGAGTCGAAATCATCAGTTAGTAGTCCAAGGTGAAATTCAAATTGAACAAACTCAGAATTAACAAGATGGAACTTTTCACCTATTTGTGTTTCTTCATGGGGAATTAATGATGAAAATGTAGAAGCCTCACCATGCATAGAAAATCACTTAACAAGATGCTCATCAGGAGGCATCATAGACTGATCTTCAAGCACACTTTCACCCACAACTATGTGATCAAGCCCATCAATTATGACTATAATATTATTATTTTCAACATCATTCAAGTTTTCCTACATATCAATATGAACCACATTAGCTATCTCATCATTAATGAATAAATTCTATGAATTTTTAGTGCTTAATTCATTAATATATAGAGGAAAAATAGAATTTGATAAATGAAAAGACTCCTCGAATTCATCTACTATTGGTTCAGTTTCATATCCTTGATTATAACCATCAAGAACATCAACTTCTTTATCAACAACATCAACTCCTTTAGTTTATTTTGTGAGACATTCATGAGCAACTTGTTGAAGTTCTTCTATCGAAGACTTGTTTGATGTATCTTTTTGTGTATCCCCTGCATGTTGTGGAAACTATACTTGTTCTTTTACCTCTTTTATGGTTGTCTGACATTGGAAACATGTGGCCAGTTCAAAATGCTCCTCTTCATGTATCCTACACCAAGTTGGTAGTAGCAACTCTTCTAAGCAGATTTTGTATCCGAGATTTGACAAATCCTTCATAAATTTGGCAACAAACTCTTTGTATCTTATCTCTATTGGATCTACATCATGAACAGTGGAAATATGACTTATCACTTCTTCTTCTTGTGGTTCATCCTTAACTTTATTTTCCATTTCAAACCTTTGGTTAGCCTCTGTAGGGACATCCTCGATCTTTAATATAATCTCTTCACTTAAATGGTCATCAACTACCTTTGTTTCTTGGGAGATTTCAGATTCTTCCTTCAGTCATGTTACTTTATCGGTGGTTGGTTGAACACTAGTTGCACATTCTTCAGATATAGAATTTTTTAGCTCCTTTGTAGTGGATTCCTTGACTGATTTCTCTTTCCACTCTAGATATCTCCCAAATTTAATGATAATGTTGACACAAGAATGACAAGTGAACTCTGAATGAGATGCATTGTGAACCCTACACCATTTAGATGAGATGAAATCTTGCAAACACTTACCACCACTAAGATGATCTTTAACTATCTTAGTAAATTCCTCAACTGCAGCATCAATAAACTCTAAATCTGTAGAGGCTAATGGTTCAGGTAGGTTTCACATGAAAATATTCTTGTTCAAAACCATCTTGATTTTACCCAAAAAGGTTAAGCATTCAAACTCATTATTCATAGTGGTATTGTGGATTTTGCACTAGTCTAATGATGCATAGTGATGCAAACCCTTACCATTCCAACAACCCAATCTCTTAATCAGAGACTCACAAAGTTGAGAAAATAAATTTGAAGGATGTTCCCATCATGTAAAACATAAGACTACTTTTCCATCTTAACTCATAATTTGTACTTTTAGATTCAAAGATCTATCATATCTTAGATTTTCAACATGATGGCTCATTCAACTTCTAGCAATGATGATATATGCTCATGCCCTTCTAGCACCAATCTGTTGATGGTGTTTTCTACACAACAACAACTTAGATAGAATGTGATATTATATCTCTCTTGAAAGGTAAATCTCTATCAACAAGCCTCAAGAGACAACCCCAAGGTCTTTAATGTCAAGTCTTGACAAATGTAGTGAAACAACTTATAGATAATGTGAAATTTTTGCTAATCACAAGGGGCCTTGCAAATGAACAATGTTGGAAGTGTACTTTCATCTAATGTAAAAATTTGGTGATTATTTCAATCCTAAAACTAACCTAGATATAAAGAAATAACAAAAGAGAAGGGTTGAGAGAGATTCTAAACTAACACCTAAGATCAATCACAACAATGATGAATGTTGCAAATGGATAGATCCCCAATAAAACCAAACTCTGCTTAATCAAGGACAAGCCTGCAACTCTGTAGAAATGGTGCAATCTTCTAAGGAAACTAAATATTTCCAGACTATGAATATTCATCCACATAACCAATAACTAGTGCAATGTAAACAAACATCCACAATTGAACTTTGCACAAAATAAGGCCTAGACTAACTTTACACAACAACTTACAATCAAAAAATTGCTAAAATTATGGACCAAAGATCGATCAAACATCATTCACATTTTACCATTATTGCAAAAGAAAAAAAATCTACCATCTAACATTGGAGAATCAAGAACAAGAAACCATAAACTGTCAAAGTGTAACACAAAGCTTGCCAAATCAATAATCCAATTGCATTAACTTCTATAGAATTTACATAATAGTCCTCTTGTTGTCTCCTCTTCTACAACTAATTTATGAAATCTACTTACCAATTCTAGCTTTCTAACCCCTAAAATCTAACCCTTTACAAATGAGAAGGCACTAACCTTTTATAGATTTTACATTATAATTTCAATGGCCAAGATTAAATCAATCCAATGGCATAAATTAAACTTCTAGAAGCATCTAGTAGCTACATTAGCATTTTGGCACCCAAATACATCATCATCTAATTGCAAAAAAGTAGTTACATCATGGAACAATGAGAAAACAATATTCTACCAACTTGGCTTTGATAACAATCATCATTGGAGAAAGCAAACAACATCACATGGTGCAAATAGCTTCCAAAAATTCCTTTCAGTTGTAGACAGTTTGTGCAGGGATTCTTATGCAGGCCCCACATTTAATATTTGAGTTGACCTCTTCTATAATTTCCCTCTACATTCCATTTTTGAAAAAAAATTATTTTCAAATTATTTTCCATTTCAAGAAAAAAAATTGCATTTTTGGATTTTTGTTTTGAAAAATGCATTTAGGAAAAATTTCCATTTTGGGGAAAAATAATTTCAGTTTTGGAAAAAAAATCCATTTTTGGAAAATTTTGGGATTTTTGAGGGGTCTTGGATTTTTTGAAAGTGGAATTTCTGGAAAATTTGAGGTAGCTTGGATTTTCCCATGTTTAATCCTCATGGAAAATCCAAGGTACCTAGAATTTTCCCATGTTTAATCCTCATGGAAAATCCAAGGTAGCTTGGATTTTCCAAAATCCAAGCTAGGACAAGATCCCCTAAACTTCATACCTTTTTTTCTAGAAGGAATTTTTTAAAAGTTCAAAAAGAAACCTAGCCGAACTTTTCGTCCTATATCCATGGGTGCAAAAAATATTTTCATACAGTATTAAAAATTCACTTCAAAACTAGTTTTAGGTGAATATGAGGTAGCTTGGATTTTCCCAGGTTTATTTCTCATGGAAAATCCAAGGTAGATTGGATTTTTCATAATCCAAGCTAGGTCAAAATCCCCTAAACTTCAAAAAAAAAAATTATAAGGAATTTTTGAAAAGTTCAAAAAGCAACCTAGCCTAATTTTTCATCCTCTATCTATGGGTGCAAAAAATATTTTCATATAACATTGAGAATTCACTTCAAAATCCCCATTTCCAAAATCTAAGATAGGCGAATTTCCCCTAAAGCCTCAAAATATTTCCTTCATCAAACCAAGTATGGACTTAAACCCAAAATAACCTCCCAAGAAGAGAAAAACTAAAAATTTGACCAAGCCAAGATGTGGAGATGCAAAATAAAAAGGAGGGTCCCTGCCTTCGATGGGGCGTGTGTGCAAAAATTTCACAACAATATGCTCTAGAACCATAGTTTGTAGTGATGACATATGGACCTAACCAATTTGCTTCAAACTTTCCTTTCTTTTCTCGATCTTGTTGGGTGCATTGATTTTCCTTGAGAACTAGATCCCATTGACTTGAAACTGATGAAGATGAACTTTCTTATTGTAGCTTCTCTTAAGTTGATGTTGGTAAGCCTAAAGATCATTGTAAGCCTTAAGATGTTTCTTTTCTAGGAGCTCCAACTAACTCAAACATGCAACCCAAGATTCTTCACCACTAATCAAATTCTTCAAAGACATAAGGAGTGATGGGATCTTGACTTCTATCAGCAAGATGACATTAACACCATAGACAAGGAAATATTGGATTTCACCAGTAGGATGCAGATAGATGTCCAATAGGACCAAAGGGTGGGATTAAGGTGGAGGTTTTGATCATGATTAATATTATTAACAAACTTCTTAAGGATTTTGATTAAAGTCTTGTTGGTTGCCTCAGCTCCCTCTTGCTCCTTAAAAGTCACTATTTTGATTCATGGCACTAACTTCTTAGGAATGTATCCATATTTAATTTAGTCCTCCTTGACAAGTTGATCATTGTTTATGTAGAAATCCCTCTCTTGGAAATCTTCATTATCCATGGTATACTCCCATAGATGGACATGTGAGAGCACTTCCTCCTGCAAACTTGGCATGTGGCATGTAGGTCCCTCTTTTAGATTGCACTCTTTATGATTTCACCTCCTTTTCTCTTTAGACCAAGCTTTGAGTTAAACTCCCCCCATTTGATAGTTCCTCTTGGTAGTAGAATTATAAGAAAATTTCTTGATAATGGCCAATGCTTGGCATGACCCAAGACATTGGGCCTACTGATATCAAGTGTATTCACCTTGAATTTAGAAGCCCTCTTTCTAGTGCCAGTTCTATTGATGGGTGCTAAGAGAAGAGGCAAGCATTAAAAAAATGATAACCAGAGCAATGTGTTCTTCCCTTGTTTAGACCTCCTTCTCTTTTGATGGCTTTCTCAACAAGCCTCCCTAATGGACCCACAATAGGTTCCATAAATCCTACACACAAAAGATGTAGTAAGTGCATTCACATGTAAATTAGAGCAAACATTAGTCAAACCTTAAAAATCAAGCATTAGATCCATTCATACATTCTTGAAAGACCGTAAAATTTATCATTGTTCAACACTCAAAATTATTTTGGATCATTTAGGCTAATGCGGTCTCAACAATGTGAGCTTCTCCAAGCTAGAAGCCATTAGAATGAAGGTAGTGAGAAAAGAACTCCATGACTATGGAGACCCATAGGTGGCCACCCACAGTGAAAGTTTTTTATTGCTCATTTGGCAATCAAATTCCTTATAAGATAATTAGGCACATATGGAATTGACCAATGAGGTACCCACAATTATTAGATTAGACTATGATGCATTTGTGGGCTTGGAGTATGTGGTTATAGGGAGGTTGAAGGATGTTTGGAGCTCAACTATTAAGTAGCAGCTATAGCTCAAAGAAAAAAACATGAGAGTTAGGCAATTCAAATCTAATCTATTCAAACTATGTTAATCAATCCTCAAAGCTTAGATAATCAAGCACAAAAAAAAGCTAAGAACAACATGCATAAAAGAAACTATTTTACCAAACATGCGATCAATTCCATTGAATAACCTCCATTACTCTTCTCCATTTCATCTGTGTTGTGTACTTCCCTCAGATTTTCAAATTTCATAGAAGCATAGCCTAAGTATTGTGATTAAGACAAAACATCGAAGATTCAAGATAATTGCTCTAGAAGTCATATTATTTTGAGAGAGATTGGAATGATGAAGGAAAACTCAATTTATAGAAAATTTATTATTCAAATGACAAGTCAGGATTGAAAGATCAATGGACGGTTTAGATCAAAAGATTAGACATGCATTCTGATAACAATTAGTAGTGACATGAGTGATACAAATTAGAAATAGAAATAAAGATTAAATAAATGATTTAATCTTTGAGTTTGGTATTCGAAAATAGAAGAATCATCTTTGCATGACAAAGATAAAGATGGATTAAAGCAACTCTCTATTCGAATGCACACACAATTGAGTTAGAACTAGATGACTAAATAATATGACAAAGAGATCACTCGAGAAATCCACTCAGACATTAAATCCTGAGTCAACTGAGCGATTTAAATAGATCTTTGAGTCGAGTAAGAGTGAATACTTAGATAATTTGCACAATTATCTAAATATAGAGGAATGAGTTAAAATAGGATTTATGAATTAAATAATTCATTTAATTCAAGATTTGATATTTGTAAATTAATTAAATAAATAAGATTTTTTTATTAAGTGATGAAGACGTTTAAATGAATAATTAAATAAATAAATAATTTATTTAATTAATCAGATAGAATAAAGAAAAGTGTGAATTAATTAAATAATTATGATTATTTAATTAATAGAAGAAATGAAGACTTTAGAGAATAATTAAATAATTGACATTATTTAATCATGACCATGAAGAATACAAATTATGAAGAATATTGAAGTCGCAGGCTTAGACCGGATTTCAGTGTCTACATTTTCCCCTCTTTGATACAATGTCATTTCGATGATGTGTCAAAGAAAATCGATAAAAACTCTGCCCTAGTAATGCCCCAGTATAAAACAAGTGAAGGTATGCCCCCTCGAGAAAATTGACAAATTTTTGAAAATGAAAAAAAAAAATGGAAATAATCCCGATTAGTCCATTGGATAGCCAAAAATGTAGGGGAGTTGACATAATTGAAATTGGAAGTGTTAAGAATGGGTACGGATCAATTGAAGTTGGAAGTTGATGTGGCCAGTAGAAAGGATTGTCACCAAAACCCTAGATATAAATAGAAAATGGGGTAAAAACCTATTCATTTTGACCCACATAGCTTTGAGATTTGAGATTTTTCTCTACACCTTCAGCAAAGATGTCTCCCATTCCACACACCCAGCATTGAGCATATAGGATCTGGACCTTTAGGCGGCTAGCGAATGCGGGCCCCCTAGTATGTACCTTAATCTTGACTTTTGATTTTTTTTTATTTTCGTGAGTTTTTATGCATTTATTTTCATTTTGAGTTATGTGTCACTTTATTGAAAATCCGCATGTGAGTGCGTAATCAACGCATTTGCATGCGAAACGCCGCATTTGCAACATTATGTTTATGGTTAGCATAGGATTTATGTGGTTCAATGCATTTGTACTTTAGTTCCATGGATTTGCTAAAGAGCAACACATTTTCATGTAAAATAGCCGCAATTGTTTTTTTTTCAATGCATTTGAAAATATTTTGACGCAGTTGATATTTGATTTACGGAGTTGCATGTGATATTTGATTGACGCAGATGCATATGTTATTTTTGCATGCATTTGCATTTGCAAGTGATGCATTTGAAAAATAATCATGCATTTGTGAATTTGAATTACGCATTTGGTTACTTGCAATGCATTTTCAAAATAATGACGCATTTGAATAGCATGTGATTTTGTCATTTTGCACTAGGATAGGTGATTGATTCTCACATGAGGCATATATAATGCCATTGCAAGTTGTTTTAGACACTATGTATATGCGAGAGTTGAGACCTACAACTTTTTGCTTCCGAGATAGCTTGCGGAGCACGGAGGGACAATTCCTATGGCATTTGGGTCTTCTCCATGTGACAGACATGCCTTCCATTCAAGAAAATGAGGGCCCGCTGATGGAATCGTGCAAGTGGTGGCACTCAAAGACTTCCTCATTTCTCTTGCCTATTGGAGAGGCAATAGTTACTTTGGAGGATGTCTACAGGATTTTGAGACTTCCCATTAAAGGCACGAGGGTTAGGTATGATACCTAGAGGGGTATTGCTGAGATGTACAAATACTACCCTCACGCCAATATCAGACAGTTAGGGTTGGATCATTATGAGATTAGATGGCGTGTATTGGCACAAAGGTATAGGTAGTTGGACTATCTATTATGTACATTGATAGGTGGTATAGTGCTTCCTGACCGTCGAGGTCATGGTTTTCCTATGGATTGGGGGGAGATGCTAGTAGGTATGTTAGAGCGACGGGAGGTATATGCTTGGGGTCCTTGTGTTCTTGGCATGTTATACTTTCATTTGCATGATATAGCCTATCGAGAGGCTCCATCTATGAGTTGTGGTACCATGCTCCTAATGGTATGGGCATGGGAACACATTGCCATTTTTTCATCCACTAGTGATAGTTGATATACAACACAGAGCCCCTTATGCCTTCTGTTATGCGAGGGCTAATACTCAACACCATGTGGGAGATATTGGGTATTTCAAACATGCCATTGACACTATGGTACAATTTACATGGAGACCGTACTTGGGATGTACAGAGTGGTAAGATGAGGACGAGCATTTTCCTTTTTTCCACCAAACACAATACCTGATTGGGCGGACTATTTCACATGTCCATATTATAGAGTGACACTTGCCAGATTGTGTATTGTGGTAGTTCGAAGAGGTACAGGATGTTCTGAGAGGATGGGCTGAGTTTGTGAGGTCCTCACAAGAGATTCCCCTATGGGGTCTAGAGATTCTAGTGGCTTCTACTGAGGCAAACATTGATGTATTGCAAGAAGTTCTGTGGGGATGGAGAGATGGTGTGGCAGACCCAGGTACCATTGAGGCATATGATTAGTTGTGGATGGTGCATAGGCTAATTCCCCTTACAGATCTAGATCAGTTAGCACCAATAGAGCAGCGAGGGACAGAACTACATGGCATGCGTGGTAGAGGTAGAGGTCGGAGAGGTGGAGGGGGTTGTGGTGATGATGGCAATGGTGGTGGAGGTGGTTGGCGAGGTGGTAGGAGAGGGAGGCATGGACAGAGGGGATGAGGGCCACCATTATCACCCATCCATGAGGAGGGATGGGGGAAGGAGGATGTGCACATGCTAGATATTGGCATAGGGGGGAGGAGGTGCATGTTGAGATTGGCTAAGAGGAGGAGCATCCTATAGAGGAGGGCATTCCAGAGTTTCATGTAGAGGAGGAAGATAGAGAGGAGGCAGAGATTGATGCCCTTGGCTTACTTGGTGCCTATCAGGATGATGATGAGGAGGATGATGATCATGAGTGGGAGATTTGAGATAGGATTCTGGAGGAGTTGGAGGATGAGGATGATGGTGTGTCAAGGGTGAGATAGGTTGACACAGGGGTAGTTGATCCTAACACTTCTACACTTCGTGCCCAGGTTGTGTCCTTTGAGGAGCAGATGAGGGTCATGATGTCTGAGAGAGATGTGTTACAGATGGAGAGGGACATATCCATCATGGATAGAGATCAATCCATAGCTTGGAGGTAGGAGACCGAGCAAATATTTACAGAGATTATAGCTCTATGTACCGGGCTGGCAGCTGCATTTTCTAGAGAGTTAGTTAGAGCCAAAGAGAGGGCCACTTATTATAGAGATTTATATGAGATAGTAGTTCCTCCAAAGAGACGGGCCTCAAGTTATTTAGAGGCACACAGTGAGAGGTTGCAGACTAGGACCCACAGTAGGATAGTCAACACAGAGGGTGTTGAGCAGCCATGCTAAGCTGGCCCATACAATAGGCCACATTCAGGGCATAGGTCATTAGGTTCCCAGCATCAATTGTCTACACACTCCAGTCATGATAGCAGTGGTAGTTCAGGATAGGGACATTTGTTGATATGCACTGAGACATTGTATTATGATCATATAGCTTGCAGGCTTCCATATTTATTGATTCATTATGACATTGTGATGCGGCATTGTTGAGCGATATATATATATATATATGATTTTGGCAGAAATTCTCATGATATGCATTTCTATTTATTTATTATGTAGTCATTTATTTGTACATATTATGTTTATATGATATTCCTTGTGATGGATGATCGTATCTAATTGATGATGTGATGTTGATTCTATGTGATGTATGCATTTTATAGTTATGAGATGCAATATGATGCTATATGTACAATGCTTTCTACATGTGATGCTATACAAATGTAATTTGGTGCATATATTTACATTTGTTATGTACATGGGATGCTTATGATATGTAATCTATGATAATGAATGTCTATTCAACCATGATGTCATAGATATAATAAATGCCTATATGTTTTTATATTTTCTAATGCAAGATATATGTATGATTGATGATGTATCATTTGGAAATGATATTTTCTAACATGAATGTGTATGCAAGTTGATTTATATTGTTGTGTGTCACAAGACTTCGTCATAATGCAAGAAAGAAGAACTGTTAGTGCAGAAAGAAAGATTGAGAAATAATGAAAGCAATGCAATGAATGTTAGTATTAGAAATCTTTGATGTTTCACTGTATCACAAAAGATGTTGCACTTTATCATCATTGGGTGGGACTAATACAAATGGAGAAAAATACCATGATATGACATAGATCAAGGTGTGCAAGGTCATCCAGTTGCTAACAATAGACAGTCATAGACAAGGATTGTCATTAACACATACTAAGGGTACAAGTTTCCCCAATCTTTTTGTCAAGACAAACCATAGACATCAAACAAAATAAAATACTGGTCATGAGATGTCATTGCTCCTCTAAATCCTTCATGGGTCATCCTTTAGGAAACTAGTAACATGACTCAAAATCAAATTTTAAAAGATAGTTGACAGACAACAATCAAAGAAAAATGAATTCTGATACATCGTTGCTTCTCTAAATCCTTCATGTGACATCCTTGAGAAAGCTAGTAACATAATTCCCATCATAAAGTCAAATGAAAAGATAAGATGAACAAGTCAAAAAGTCAAAAATATAATAAAATATTTTCCAAAACTTGATATGTTTGTTTGATTCATTTTAATTGATAAAAGGATTGATTGAGAAAGCCTAATTCTAGGAGATACACATATTGGATAAGAATGTGAGTTTGGTTTCAATGTTATGACTATCTGTATAAGGCATGACAAAGCCTGGCTTCAAAAATACATGTATTGTATAAGACTTTGAGTCAAATGTCATTGATGTAATAACATGTGTAAGGCTATGTTTGATTATTTGAAAATGTCAATATGCAGGAAGGACCCATCTTGTATAAGGCATAGATTGTTTTGTTAATATCAATATTCAGGAAGGACTCATCCTGAATAAAAAAAAGGTTGATTGTTTTGATAATGTATGTCCCTAGGAAGGACACATCCTATAGCAGACATTAGTTGAGTTGTTTTGATTGTTATTTTGGAATTTTTTTTGATTTTATTTAGAGACATTGCTGACTTGTTCACTAGACTGATGCGTGACTTAATATGATGTTCTAACAATTGACTATGTCTGATGAAAAACCCTAAAGGATTGACCTAGTGTGGCCTTGGGGGCTCATCGATTGATGACCTTGCCTACGTTATACACACAAAGACCTTACAGTTCGACTTGACTTTGACTAACAAGATTGATTACAAATAGAAGACATGTGTGATAGTGAATGCAATGAACCCTAATGGATTGACCTAGTGTAGCCTCAGGGACTCATCGATTAATGGCCTTTCCTATGTTATACACACAAAGACCTCGTAGTTCGACATGACCAATGACCTTGTCATATAGACATATGGATTAAATCAAGATTTTATACAGACAAACCTAAATGGACTGACCTAATGCCTTAGGGGAACATCGACAGATGGCCTTTCCTACGTCCAGTCACAGAGGCAACATAGTTCGACCAACAAAAAATACTGACAAGTGCGACTAACTCTAACTCTGTTTTTGGATTTTTGACATGTTTTGATGTTTTTGTCT
Organism: Sequoia sempervirens; assembly: GCA_007258455.2. Taxonomy (NCBI): domain Eukaryota; kingdom Viridiplantae; phylum Streptophyta; class Pinopsida; order Cupressales; family Cupressaceae; genus Sequoia; species Sequoia sempervirens. Next base: position 130,053 of record VDFB02262105.1, on the reverse strand, counting down.
TTTGGAATTTTTTTGATGTTTTTTGGATTTTTCCATGGTTTTACATCTTCAACATAGCCAATGTAAGAACCAATATGATGCACATCAAGTGTTTTCCCCCAGTCGAGTATACGACCAATTGATTATAAAGAGGATAGAATGGGGGGTATGAAATGCACTCGATGTCAATCATTCAAGGTTATGGGAAAGACTACCACTTTTTACAAATGGTATGTACAAGCGATGGATGAGAAAAATAAGGGATAAGTATAGGGATAGATAATATATACAAGGATAGATGGTATGTACAAGGTAGTGGACTATGTATAGGGTAGTGGACTATTTACAGGGTATGTTAGATTAGAATAACAATAGACAAAGGAGTAGAGTCAACTACATAGGGCGCCTGTTTACCAGGTTTTAACCATGATACCTATCCAAAGTGCCACCAAATTGGTTTTCACTATTGGATGAATTATTTGTCTTTACTATTTTTTGGGTTTTCTAAATTTTTTGGTGTGACCAAGATGCCTGTTTGCCAGGTTTTCACCTTGGTAACGATTTTTTTGATTTTTTTTTGCTAATTAAGTTAAGGCCCTCAGAAGCTATGTGTGGAACTTCTTCAGATGAAGACTATTGATTAGCAAGGACAATAGTTCCCCTTTAGGAGTAGAGAGTTGATACACTCTTGATCAAAATGCTTATATAACAATATACAGTCCGAACTAGTTAGGTTCAAACTTTCCTGGATTTTTTCTATCTACTTGATTCTTTAGATTCTCCATTAAGACCATGTCACCAATGTCAAAGTTTATGCTCAATACCTTCCTGTTATAGCTATGGAAAAGGTGATTCTAATATGCTTGGAGATGGTCTAGTGCCTTCTATCTTCGCTCATCTAGGAATTCTAGCTCATGGAGTCTCGATACTTGGTACTCTTCATCATCAATGTGCCCTTTCAAGGATACCCTCAGGGAAGGAATCTCAACCTCAATAGGAAGAATGGCTTCAAAACCAAAGACTAGTGAATAGGTAGTGGCACCAGTGGGAGTACGGATAATTGTACGATAAGCCCATAAGGCAAGATTAAGCTATAAATGCCAATCACGACCAACATCATTAATAGTCTTCTTAAGGATTCTAATGATAGTTTTGTTAGATGCCTCTACTTGGCCATTACCTTGTGGGTAGTATGGAGTGGAAAAGTGATGTTGAATATGAAATTAATCACAAATATGGTGAACTTCTTGATTCTTAAATGGGTGGCCATTATATGTGATTATGGACTAAGGGACACCATACCAACAGATGATATAGTTTGGAATAAACATAAAGATCTATGTGTTGGTAATATATGTCATTGGAATAGCCTCAATCCACTTTGTAAAGTACTTAGTGGTAGTGAGGATGAATTTGTGGCCATTGGAAGATGTGGGATGGATCTTACCTATGAGGTTGAGTCCCCATTGGGTGAAGGGCCATGGTGATGTTATAGGATGGAGCTCCCATGCTGGTGCATGTATCAAGTCTCCATGAACTTGGAATTGGTTACATTTCTTTACAAAGAAATATGAGTCATTTTCCATAGTAGGCCAATAATAACCTAGTCTCATAATATTGTTGGCTAAGGTAGGACCGCTAGAATAGGAATCACATATACCCTCATGCACCCCATGCAAGGTTGCTTGTGCTTCATTGGAATCAATACATCTTAGTAGGGTATTATCTAAGGCGTGTCTATATGGGGTGTCTCTGACAATGTTGTATTTGGATGACTTGCAAATGAATGTCCTACATTGGTTGTTTGACAAGCTAGTGGGTATGACTTCGGCATGGAGGTAGTCATAAATTTCTTTGTACCATAGGGAATCATGACCAACAATCTCACATACCATTTTAGAATATGGGATATCATACGCTGGAACCAAAAGTTGTTCTACCAAGAACTCAAACTTAGGCATGTTGATAGGAATGTCTAGAAGTGATGCAATAGTAGCCATAGCATATGATGCCCTATTTAGAACACATGGTATCTGATGAAATTCAACCTTGTCAAAGTACTCTTTAAAGCTATCCTCCATGTGTTTGTATGGATCAAGCTTCTCATCCTTAGTCTCATAATCATCATTTACCTATCTGATTACTAGTTGAGAACTGCCATATACCTGTATGTTCTTAATTTCCCACTTCACTACCATGCGTAACCCTGTCACTAAAGCTTTATACTTTTCTATGTTGTTAGTACATGGGAATTCAATCTTGAATGACTTAGGGATGGAATCACCCTGTGGTGTGATAAGAAATATACTAGCTCTTGATCCATGATTTGTATGTGAGCCATCAAAGTATAGTTTCCATGTTATGTTCATATCTATTGTGAAGATAAATTCATCAGGAAATTCGACAACTAATCAGTGATCTACTTGTATTGGTGGGTCGGCTAATTGATTAGCAATGACTTTTCCTTTAATAGCCTTTCTCTCCACATACTGGATATCATACTCACTAAGTATCATAACCCATTTGGCCAGTCACCCTATTAATGTTGCTTTGCTTAGAAGATATTTCAGAGGATCTATTTTGGAAATCAACATTGTTTGATGGTTTAACACATAGTGCCTTAGTTTTTGGGTAGAAAATACTACTGCAAGACAAGCACATTCAATGGTACTATAGTTGATCTCATAACCTACCAAAGTCTGACTAATATAATATACTACCCTTTAATTACTTTCATCATCATTCTATGCAAGCAATGCTTCGAGTGATGAATGGGTTGTTGTAATATAAAGAATCAGTGGTCGGCCTTCAACAAGTGGCATTAAGACTGGTGGTGTGAGTAGATATTATTTAATAAATTGAAAATCCTCTCCACACCTAGCTGTCCATGCAAAGAGTACCCCTTTCTTAAGTAGATATTGAAAAGGATGTGTCTTATCTACTAACTACACTATAAATCTTATGATGGATTGCAATCTCCCTTGTAATGTCCTTAGCTCACTGAGAGTAGTTGGTGGAGGCATGTTTATGATTTCTTTTACCTTGGCTAGATCCACTTCAATGCCTTGTCTAGAGATGATATAAACTAAAAGCTTTCCTGACTTCACTCTGAACACACATTTCTTGGGATTGAGTCTCACTTTATACTTCTCCAGCCTTTGAAATATCTTGTCTAAAACTTGTAAATATTCTTCCCTTGTCTTGGATTTAACAATAAGGTCATCAGCACAATCCTCCATAAGAGTGTATACTAGATCATGGCACGTTGATAGGTTGCTCCAGATTTTTGAGTCCAAAGGGCATAACATTCAAGCAATATGTTTCCCAAGGAAAAGTGAAAGTTGTCTTGGGTTGTTCTTCAGTTACAATTCTGATCTGATTATATCTTAAAAATCCATCCATAAGGGACAACATCTCATACCCTATTGTCATGTCTACTATCATGTCTATGTTGGGAAAAGGTAAGTCATGCTTAGGACAAGCCTTGTTGATATCTTTGAAATTGGTGTAGATGCAGATGCCTCCTATTGGTTTAGTGACTGGTACAATATTGGAAATCTAATCTGCGTAGTTGATTGATCTAATGAAACCAACGTCTAATAGTTTATTGAGTTCTGCCTTGACGAGTAAAGCAATCTGTGGATGCATTTTCCTCAATTTTTCTTTCATTGGTTTGACACCTAGTTGTAAGGGAAAGTGATGTAGAACAAGTTTAGGATCCAACCTATGTATTTTTTCATATGACCAAGCAAAATTTATTTATCTTTGTGCAAAAAATTTGTGGAATTTTGGTTGCTCTTTTGTTGTCAATGACATTGCAAAGTAAACTAGTCGAGGATTCTCTTATGTGCCTATGTTGACTTCTACTGATTCTTCAATAAGCATGGGTGACTTTTCTTGTGCAATGGGGAGAATGTTCAAACCTCCATCCATAGGTTCCTTAGAGAGGTTTTTTTCCTTTGGATGCGTCCTTTATTTTTACTTATTCATTGTCTAGAGGCACCTTTTGGTTTTCACCTAGAGACTCATCCTTTTTATCTTGTTTATTCTTTTTCTCATTTTTGCGACTAGAGGGTTGAACAAATTCCCCAAAATATGCTTTATTCTCTAAGTCAATGGCAAAACCAGCCTTATGATCACCACTAGGTATGCCTTCTCATAATCCCAGGAACTCAGCAATTGCTTTGTCATTCTCAAAAATGTCTAAGATGGGTGTGTCTTGTTGGTCTCAATCAATGAGTTGGGGATAAACTAAGGGCATGTTATCGTTAGAGTTATCAAAGTTTAATGGGGTCAAGATGAGGAATGAGTTGTTCATATGGTCACAAAAGTCTTGTACTAAATCCTTTTTTCTCTTTCGTTGAGATCTAGGTAGATTGGCAAGTGGGCCTAATGCCAAGGTTTGGTTATCTGAAATAGGTGTATCAGGTTGCCAAGTGGTAGGATCAAGTGATTCCCAATAATAATGTTTAAACCATTCCTCTTTTGTCATATTCTTTGGTGGATAAGAGTTCAAAGGATTTGGTGAGGATCTTAACATTAAGTTAAGTTCTCCAAATAGCTTGTCAAGGTCCATGGAAGAGGTAGAGGATAGGGAATCCCATTCATATTTGTTTGAGTTGGGGGAGTCAGGGTGGTGTTGGTTGGATGGTTCATGAGATGTCTTGATATCATCTGAAGCACTTACTTCCTTGATTAAAGGTGATAAGGTACCAGGAACACCAATCTAAATCGGTTGAAACCCAAGCCCTAAGCCTTTTGGCCACTGAGAAACAAAGATTGGTTCAATCCCCCCATCCTTATTTAAGCCTAAACCACTATGTCCATTATACCCCTTGCTCTGCATGATTGTGAAACCTTTTCCATATAGATTTTTAGGAATATGAGCAGGTGAGAGAGTTTCTTCATCATCTTCCCTATACAACCAGGAGGTGACATCTTCTGTATTTATAGCTTCTTTGCTTAATTCTCCCCATTTAGTGATAGTTGTTGTGGGAGGAATATGTATAGTGATCATAGATTGTCTCCTATCTGATGTAGGTAAACCATATGACTTAGGAGGAATCAAATGGCTAACACAATAAGATGTCTTCATGTAATACTCTCCACAACCATTGTCTTGGATCTCAACCCTAGGAGTGGTAGGAATTGAAGGTGAAATAGATGTTCAAGTGAGTGTGGATGGATCAACATAGTGAGATGAATTGGACAATGAAGCCTCTTGGTTTACTGGCACTTGGCGTTGGGGTATCTCTTTTAGATTGGTGCAATATTTGAATGGGTCTGGGTCAACATCTATAGTTATTTTAGTGCCATTGTAAGGGAATTTAAGACATTGATGATATGTGGAAGGGACCACCTTCATGGCATGTATCCATCATCTGCCTAGTAGAAGGTTTTAGGGAAGTGTGAGATCCAAGACTTGGAATTTTGTCTCCATTACTGTAGGACTGATTCTGATAGGAAGTGTTACCACCCCCTTTTATTTTTGTTCCTCATCATCATAAGCTTTAATGACAAAATTTTTTGTTGTGCCTATGCATTCCTGTAAGAAACCTAATGCCTTAATCAGTTTTAAGGTGCACAAATTTAACCCTCCTCCTCCATCTACCAAAACCCATCTAACTTTGGTGTCATCAATAAGGACTTCAAGATGCAAAGGATCATTATGGCTTGTCTTTTTAGTTGTGTGGTCTTGTTCAGAAAACATGGCATGATGATTGTTGGTCAGGTAGCTCACCATTTCCTAGAAACAATTGACATCAATATCATTTGGGATGGTTGGTTTTTGTAAAGCTTTATCTAAAATGGATCGATGTTTATGGGAGATACACAACAGATCCAAGATTGAGATTTGGGTTGGGGTCTTCCCCAACTAGTCAAGTAGGTTATATTGTGACTTGGAAGGATGTGGTACTTGCTGCAATGGAGGACCTTGGAGAGTGATCTTAGTACGACATGTGTTGACAACACACTCGGGAGTTGTATTGATAGTAATGGTATTCATATTCTCATCAGTGGTGCGAAGGTGATGAATGGTTTTTCCACTATTATAGTCATGCTTGATATTCACATAGTTGGCTGACATATTGGTCTTGGTACTCGAACTGGGGACATTTCCTTTCCCATGGTCATGTAGTGGATCAGAAAGTACCTGATGATTAGTGTTTGATGACTTTTGTTTTGTCGACTAACTTCAATAATTCTCTTATCGACAAGATCCTGTATGATATTTTTCAGTTGGTGACAATTTTGTAGGTTATGTCCCTTAGTTCTATGATAATCACAAAAGGAATTCTTATCCCACCAAACTAGTTTAAATTGTCCTGGATCATATTGTCTTGGCTCTTGAAGTTGTATTAGATTATATTGAGTACAGAATCAATGGGTTCCCCTAAGGGAGTGAACTCACATTTTTTAAATCTCCTTTGTTGCGGACATTGAGTACTTTGGACCGTGTTGGAAGGTTGATTGACAACATTAAGCGTGTTGGCTGAAGATTTAGGTCCTTGTAATATGATGATTGGTCTTGCTTGTACCGTTTTACCATCAACTAGCCCATCATTGGTGATGTTTTTATTTTGGGACCAAAATTTGTTTCTATATTTAAGGACATTTTGCACTATCAGATTTCTATTAGATGTCGGTGTCTTAATTTCTCCTTTTTCAATGAGATCCTTTTCTATTATAACCCCTTTTTCCACTAGTTCCAAAAAGGATGTCCAACAATGTACCCTTAAGCTACTCCTTAGTTTTGCATGAAGGTTTTCCTGGAACACAATAACTTTTTGTTTTTCAAGTATCTCAATAGGACACTAGCTGGCTATAGTCCTCCATTTCTAGAAGAAGGTGATAAAATTTTCACCTTTGTATTGTTTTGTGTGACACAAGGTTGCTATATTTATCTCATGGTCTATGTTGAAGGAGAATTGCTCAAAAAATTTCTCTGCCAATTCACCCCAAGATATGAAGCCATATTCTAGACTTGAAAACCACTCTAGTGCAATTCCTACAAGACTTCTTGGAAATAGTCTCATAAGATATGTGGGGTCATAAACAACATCTATGCATATGGTAGAAAATTCTCTTATATGTTCTATCAGATTTAGTTTTCCATTGTACTTAGGGAGATTCAGTATGACATACCCGTGAGGGAAAGGTGTCATGTACAATGATCTATGTGAATGGATTTTGACTACCACTTTGTGAGAATGGATTCTGATTCAGAATCTATGTGAATTGGTTTTGACTTGAAGCCTATGTGAATGGATTCTGACTACCACTCTGTGAGAACAGATTCTGATTTGAAATCTATGTGAATGGATTCTAATTGCCAATTTGGGAAGATGGATTCTGATTGCCATATTGGAATGAGGGAATGCCTCTTGTTTGTGTAGTCTGTGGTATAGTACTAGCCACATGAACACTAGGTATGGTACCCGTGATACCCGTGACACTAAAATTTGGTGTATAGGTTGATGTTTTAGATATTTTATTCCTAACAAGAGGAATGAAGGGAGTGGACAATCATGCCCCTATAGTTAAATTAAACCCTGATGTCATGCCAGATGTACTAAATGGAGATGTATGGACTATTGTACTCTATGTAGGTATGCCAAATGGTATGGTTGTATTCACCTGAGCTTTAGTGATACTGGCAATCATTATATTTGTCCCTTGTGTAGGTTTAGCTTGTAAGGTGCTAATATCGAATCTTGTAGGTAAGGTAGCACCTTCAGCTAGCAATTTAGCTAAGTATCATTGATGATTGCTTGCTAGGTACTCATCTACAAAATAGGAAAACTTAGGGTCCTATGCCACAGCCTCTATGTCCTCTACTATAATGTGTCCTTGAGTGTTTCTAGTGGTGAATTTGTCTAATAAAGTCCTATGAGATCTTATGGAGAATATATTGATGAATTCGCTCAGATTCCACATCTTTTCTCTCTCTTCTCTTAGACCTAGTTTCAACCATGTAAGATAAGCTCAATATGCAAGGAATGCAACACTACGTCTATGGACAATATGACTCTAGTCTATGTTTTTTGGATTTTCTAAATGCAAAATAAGGAATAATCTATGTTGATACTAGTCTAAAATGACAATATATAAATATTCAAAGTCTAAGCAAGCTTCTATGGTAATCAATTTTTTAAACCTAGGATGAGGTTACCAACTACCTAAAGTCTAACCAAGGTGTCAATTTAATTATGTCAAGGAACCAATATAGGACTAGGATCAAAGATAAGTTGAGTTTCCTAACTAGATTGATGAGCTAGGAGGACTCTCTGTAGGTCAAAGGATATAATGATAGGACTAGGTTCAATGACAGATTTTGTTGATGCTATGATTTTTCTAGGGCATAAATGGTGAGCCTATTCCAAAGTTTGTAAAAATCACCCTCCTAGAAGTTTAATCTAAAAGCAATATGTACTCAAAGATGAAAGTAAAACTCAGAATCGAGATCACTATAGTAATGGCTAAATGATACCTAAAGGATGCAAAATTGAGCAAATCATTTCAAGTTTATATCCAAGGACTGCTATGAAAAGATAGATGAAAGACTGATATGACCATGTCGATTGAACTGTGACAATAAATTCTAGTTTTCTAATAATCAGGCAGATGTGTCGTAGAATTTCACACATGCTGTTATCTTTCATAGTTGCAGTTTTCTAGTAATTAATTGTGAGTTTCTGGTAAAATTCAACATACAAATTTGGAAGATGTATTTTACTTTCAGACATATGTGCCTCGTAATGAAAATTATGACTCAAATCGTAACAGATGTGGTTTTTCTAAACTTAAGCACTAGTAAAATTTCTATGACAATGGAAAATGCATTGTTTAAGATTGCAGTTGTAGCTCACCTTATTAGATGCATCACAAAATATCACAAGTGTGGTTCTCTAAAACAGATGTTATTTCTAACATAGCAAATGCGAGCTAATCTGGTAGATGTGACTCTAAGCTTAACAAATGCAACTTGACAAAACAATTGTGACTCTCTGGTGAATAGTTGCAACTTTGTTGTGTTTTCAATGAATAGAGATATAAAACTGACGCTATTTTCTATGATAAAGTTCTGGAAAACAAAGAAAATCATAAGAAAAAGTGTTTTTAGTTTAATTTTGGACTCAAAGAATGTTTGATTGATAGCAGACAAGCACATCCTAGGCTATGAAGGACAATATTTACTGAGTTCTCAGTTGGGTTTCCCTAGCTACGCTTATTCAAGGTGGATGATTAGTAGCTTGACCCCTTTGGCTCGCCTCCATGGCTCATTAACATCATTTTGGGCAGCCAAGCTATAGTACCCATGAACATCCCATGGCATACCTTCATCTCTACAAATGAACTATAAGAATATGAGACAGCTTCACAGGTCTGACCTACTGCACCAGTAAATAGAAGGATTTTGGACACTACAAACAAAGGTGTTTAATTAGGGAATTTTGTTCGTAGGGCATGATCCATGTGGCAAGATTCCCCTTTCGAATGCATCTCATTGGAACCATACATGTGATTCTTGGGCTTTCCCCAAGAATCCACTTTTATATACCACCTAGAAGTCCCTCGGGTTCAGGGTGCTACTGGTCTGAGTTGTCCTGGGGTGAGTACTTTTTCCCACCAGAATAGGCCCAATTTTTAGAGTTAGTAACTATTTCTCTTACACCTAGGATCGCACGAATGTGCAAGGGGAGAGGATACTTTGATGTACCAAATTGTGAGGGTAATTACACAATTGTGCTTTGGCACCAAACACAGTAGACACTTGTTAATTTTAATCCAAATGAAATATTTTCTACACTACCAAACAATCTATTTCAAAAATTTAACTAGGGTCATCAACATGCATTCTGCATAAAGATTCATTAGTAGTTTGATATTGGTCTTTGACTATCGATCTACAAAAACTTCGTTAAATCCTCAAGAAACATGCAAAAAACATAAGATTAGAGAATAAAAACATGAAAGGAAACTATAAATTGAAAGTCCAAAACCTAAAAAATATACTACTCATATGCATCATTTTCTTTGTCAAATGCGTCATAGTATTTTACCAACCAATTGCAGCTCAGAAATTGATAGATGCATGATTCCTTTTTAGATGCATCATTTTTTATCATAGATGCGTGATTCCTTTTCAAATGCATCATTTTTTATAACAAATGCGGCCAACAAAGTTAGTTGTGTTGTTTCATCAAACTAATGCGTGTCCGAATATCAATTGCGGCATTTCGTCAAACTGATGTGTCATTCTATAAAACAACTGCAAAATCAAATAAAAGTCTATGGATACCAAAGATGGTGTCTACACGCCGGGTTCACCAAAATGTAGCTCAGAGAAAAAACACATGAGAGAGTTAGGCAATTCAAATCTAATCTATTCAAACTATGCTAATCAATCCTCAAATCTTAGATAATCGAGCACAAAAGAAAGCTAAGAACAACATGCATAAAAGAAACTATTTTACTAAACATCCAATCAATTCTGTTGAATAACCTCCATTATTCTTCTCCATTTTGTCTGTGTAGTGTACTTTCCCTCAGATTTTCAAAGTTCATGCAAGCATAGCCTAAGTATTGTGATTAAGACAAAACATCGAAGATTCAAGATAATTGCTCCATAAGTCATGATTTCGAGAGAGATTGGAATGATGAAGGACAACTCAATTTATAGAAAATTGATTATTCAAACAACATGTCAGGATTGAAAGATCAACAGACGGTTGAGATCAAAAGATTAGACATGCATTCTTATAACAGTTAGTAGTGACATGAGTGATACAAATTAGAAATAGAAATAAAGATTAAATAAATGATTTAATCTTCGAGTTTGGTATTTGAAAACAAAAGAATTATCTTTGCATGACAAAGATAAAGATGGATTAAAGCAACTCTCTATTCGAATGTACACACGAGATTTAATTAATTAAATAGGAATATTTAATTAATATGCATGTACATGCAACTGAGTTAGAACTAATGACTGAATGATATGATGAAAAGATCACTCGAGAAATCCACTCAGACATTAAATCCTGAGTTAAAAGAGCAATTTAAATAGATCTTTGAGTCGAGTAAGAGTGAATACTTAGATAATTTGCACAATTATCTAAATATAGAGGAATGAGTTAAAATAGGATGTATGAATTAAATAATTCATTTAATTCAAGATTTGATATTTGAAAATTAATTAAATAAATAAGATTTATTTAATTAAGTGATGAAGAGGTTTAAATGAATAAATAAATAATTTATTTAATTATAGTTGAAATATGATAAAGGGTAAATTAAATAAAAGTTTATTTAATTGAAGGAGAAGAATATGGTTAATTAGTAACATAATTAAATAAAAAGTGTTTATTTAATTAATTAGATAGAATAAAAAAAAGTGTGAATTAATTAAATAATTACAATTATTTAATTAATAGAAGAAATGAAGACTTTAGAGAATAATTAAATAATTGACATTATTAAATCATGACCATGAAGAATACGAATTATGTAGAATATTGAAGTCACAGGCTTAGACCATATTTTAGTGTCTACAACATACTTTAGGGGATGGTGACCCACATGTGGAGTTTTGCATTGTGAGACTCGTGAGCACCTCAAATGGCTAGAGTTGTGTCTTAAAGTTTGATTTCTTTGGGAGATGCAGAGGGAAGTCATCAGGCTGCTATTGAAGGTTTGGCATTAGAGAATGCCTTTGAAGGGGTGGCAGTCCACATGTAGTGGTCTACATACGCAAGCCCGCATCAAGCTCCTAGAATTAATTTTTTCATTGGTGGTCTTCAAGATTTATGAAGGGAAACAACTCCTACAGAACCCGCCATGTGGGATGGCATGGATGTTTGGCCATTAAGGAATGGTAACAGAGGAAGGGAAATCCACATACTACCACCTACAAAGGTCAGTTTGTAATAGTTTTGACTTAGCATTTTTATTTGAAAGACTCCCAAAGATGGGGAAGGAAATGATGAACACAAAGACTATAATATAGGCAGATGGGCTAACCTTGCCACAAAAAAATGGTGGTTACAAGACAACGAGCTACATGCAACATTTCGTATGGGCGCTGAGAATTAGTGAATTTTTAGGTGATAGGTCTGATCTACTCAATGGTGAAGATGAACACAAATTCCATGCCACGGGGAGTCATGAGGACTTATCCACTAAATGATGGTGAGGTGGCAATAATAGCCTACCAAGGGAAACCCACAAATGTAGGTCCACCAAGCTCAATAGGTGCCCATGCAAAAGGTTAAGGGAAACTTATAGGAGCATTTCTACAAAAGCAAAAGACTTGGAAAATTTTGAGGTGGTAAATTTGGCAAAAGGGATTTGATCATTTTAAGTGATGTGACCAAATTAGGCTCCAGAATAGTGGCATCCTAAATGAGGTGAGAGCAAAGACTACCGGTTGAGAGAAATAATGACTCATCAGGAGCGAAAGAAAGGGGGTCCCTACCTTTGTCAGGGTATGTGTGTAAAACATGCACAACAAATGGCGATTCACTGGGGAAATTCTCTAGAGAATTTTGATGAAAAACTAGAATCACGAACCTAGAATCTGTGGTTCTAACCTTCACACTAGAGCAAACAAACTAAACATTCAACCAAAGAAGGAAAGCCACTAGCCAATCTAACCTTCTCTATGCTAAAAATCAAAGTGTGTGCAAGTGTATTCATTCCCTCCTTAAGTCGCTACAAGAACCAAAGCACTACCAAGTTAAGCTACGTAATTGATTCTAACTCCAAAATCATCCAAGACATTGCCTCACTGCTAGTTAGGCATTCATAGCCCCAACAAGGTTGTTGTTGTGATTCTCCCAAACATTGCTCTACTATTGGCCAGGCATCCATAGCCTTAGTAGATTTGTTCGTATTCCCCTAAAAGTTGGATTTATTTCTTTTGATTTTCATAGTTGTTCTTTTTTTTTTCTTTTGTTCATTTCTTTTAATTTTTTTCTCTCTTCTTTCTCTTCATTTCAACCCACAAGAAGTGAAGCTCACACTCAGGGCTAAGAATCATAGTGGCATTGAAGAAGAATTTTATATTTTTCACCTAACTAGACTTCACAAAAGGACCTATAACAACTTTAGGATTTTTAAAGTGTGTAAGAGATAAGATTTCAAAATACGTTAGGAAAAGATGAGACCAATAGCTTATCCAATTTGAGTCAAACATCTGAGTCACCTAAAACTAATAGAAGACCCTCACCATCCACTCTAAAAAACTTGATTAAAGTTTGTTGAGGAAATACTTAGAACAACCCCATGCAATAAAATGGTTGTTTTTCTTGCAAACATACCCAAAAAAGAAATAAAAGGACCTCGAGAAAAGTAGCAAAGCAAAAGAAAAATGAAGGAAACAGAAAGAAAATAGCAAGGGAACTACTCTAAAGCAATCTAATCTATGAAAAACCAACCAACCTAATGAAAGTAGGAAAGTGGGACTATATACATGAAACCTATACTACTCAAACCAAACTATGTACAAAGATATTTACAAAGCACCATATTCAGGAAAGGAAAACAAATGTTTATGCCCATATGATTTTGCAATGCATGGAAAAGAAGATGGGTAATCATTACAGTTCTAAGGCATTCGAATTTAACATTATATTCAGAAAAATGAGCCTTAATATTGCAACATTGAAATTTAATAACACATTCAAGAAGATTCAATAGTTGAGGTGATTCATTAAACCCATGGTCAATCGAAAAACAAGTCCATCATCCCTCATTCCCACAATCAAAATGATAAGCATGATCATTCATAAGAGTAGGGAAAGATAAAACATGGATGTCCTCATGAGAAGGTGGCAACATTTGATGGTCAAGAATGAGCACTAGATCATTGGTTATTGCATTGGAAGCCTTAGGTGGGAATAATGGATGATGCAACAACCCCCTTACATTGTGAAACTACAAAGCATAATCAAATTGATGAGGTAGTAGATACTATGAAAAATTAGAATTCTTAAATTCAAGGAACCTTTTACCTAATTATAAAGTCTTATAAGGCTAAGAAAGTGATTGAGCCAGCCTTCCTTCTAAACTCCTAGTGGGATCCACAACCTCTATCATCTATTCTTCAAGGAGATAGACACAGTCATGTTGATCAATTGCATCCCTTGTTTCTACTTGGATGCTATTTCCAAAAGGAAGCATGTCATCCCATCCAATTTCCCTCATGTTGATCTCCATGTCATAAAAACATGATATGGATAAATTTGTTCTGCTACAATCCTAGGAATGTGTAAGTAGATCTGTAATATATGGCGAGGGAAGACTTTTTGTTGCTGCTTGTAGTTGGCAAGGTATATCATCTTTGTGGGCAGCCTCTAATATTTCCCCACCTTGGTCTTCTTCTCTTTGTAGCTCATGTGGCTCACTAAGGTATTTACTTGTTTCTTGATGTTCACTCTCACTGTAGATGGAAGTGGAGTCCCTTTCCCAATCAAGGAGCTCTAATTCTTTATCATTTGGATGTTTGAGTGATATGTCCTCTTCTCCACCATCCTATGAATAATACCCTTGCCTTGTGTTGTCATAACTTCACACCATAGCTCCCAACTAAAAGAAGTCATCAATTAATAGTACCTCTTGAAGGGGACCGAAATCCCATATGTGATTTCCCTCTAATGATTCCCCATAAAGTTTATTATCAATTGCATATAAATTTTCTACAAAAGGGGAAAATTCCTGATGTTTGATGGAAAACCCTCCCATTTGATCAACTTTATCATCTAGAGGTTTGAGATGGTATGGTTCTTCTTCCATTGTTGTCCCAAGATCCTCATGTGAGCTATACTTAGCTAAGTTATCTCTTAGTTCTAGTTCTTGGAACTTTGGTTCAATTCTTAAAGCAACAACAAAAGGTTGTGCACTTGGTTGATTCACTTGTTCTTTAACTTGCTTAATGGCTTCCTAACACAACTCGCATGTGAATTCCAAATGTGCAAAGTCATGAATTCTACACCATCCCAACAATAACAAGACCCCAAATCTACTTGGTGTCTCAACTATGTGTTGGAAAAATGAAGAACATCTCATTCTGTTACTTTTTAATTATCATTGATTTCACCATGATATATGAGTTGCAATTGCAAGGTCAAGACTAAAGTTACTCCAGTATTCTAGTCTGGTATCTAAATCGGTAATTTTGCTAAAATCCTTCGATATGTTGGTCTACACTTGTTTTCTAGTGAGCATTTTTTCTTGTGGTTTTGGGAAATGGTTTACAGATGTTGGGAGCACACTCTCTTTAGACTTCATGTATCCAGAGATAGTACAATTTTTTTCTTTTTGGTTTGAAGTCTAATTTCTAGCCAACTTCCTTAGTAAATTATGCGAAGGTGAAAAATAGTTTTGTTCTGTGGATTTATGTGCAACCTATTTTATGTATGTGTCGAATTGTTGAATTATGTGAGTTATCTTTTTTGAAGCTTGTAGTCAACATATTTTATTTTTGGTAAATATGAAGTGCATATAATTAGGCTGACCTAATTGATGCTTGTGAAGAAGATTGGGCATATATATAATAGATTTTTTTTTAAAATGTGTGTATGTGACATGTGTGAGAAGAAGAAAAGGAGTGAAAACATGATGAAATGTGTTAAGTCCATCTACTGAGCTACATTGAAACTGAACCTACACTTATTAGGTGTACTCTTTCTATTCATATTTTTGGCTGAAAGCTATTCAATCATTGTAATTTTATAGGAAATGAGCTTTTGTTTCTTGACAATGAGTCCTGGCAGTGAGCCACCAATTTTTTTGTAATATTATATAACCGGTTATAAAATATTGTGAGCTAACACTCACCATGGTTTTCCTATTTTGGGTTTTCCATGTAAAAATCCTAGTGTTCTTGTGTTCTTTGATTTCATGTTTTGTTAATGCTTTCATTTATATCTATCATTGTTTGCATTGGTATAATTGGATGGTATCTGATTAGAGAATTTAAGAAGATACTAATTAACCCTCCCTCTCAGTATCTTGGATCTTTAACAATTGGTATCAGAGCAAGGTTCCTTTGGTTAAGCCTAACAGCTTCAGGGATATCCTAAAGATGGAAGAAATGAATGAAAAAGGAGAGCTCCAAACTGCTCTTGTGGATCTTGATAAAATTGAAGAGAAAATAGAGATTTGAAAGAGAATCTTGAAGATGAGAATGAATGTGTCCAAAAACTTAAGGAGTAGTTAAAGAAATTCAAAGACAGGCATACAAAAGTAACTGATCAGTTGAAGAAGGCTAATGAAGATATTGTCAGTTTGAAAGTTCAAGTGGAAGAGAAGAAAAGAATTGAAAAGTGTCTGAACAAATTGGTACAAAGAAAGTCTAAAGATTGCACTAAGCTTGAGCAAGAAATTGTGAATCTAAAAGTGGATCTGGAGAAGGTGAAACTCTGTAAAAATGATTTCAAATCTAGCTCAGAAAGGATTGATGGATTAATTGCAGGACAAAAATTGAGTAAAGATAAAATTGGTCTAGGAAATGATAATGGTGAGAGTTCTAAGATTGTGAACAAATAAAAGATTCAGAATAAAGGAAAGCAAGAAGAAAATTCAAGAAACTTTGGTAGGAAACCTCTGGTGAGATAGCCTAATGCACAAAGGTATCCCTCTTTTAATGGAACTTTTTTTTCATGCAATAAATTTGGTCATAAGCCAACTGAATGAAGAAGCAAGATGAATCAATATCCTGGTATTTTTTCTATTCAATGCTTTACATGCAAAATATTTGGACATGGGGAAAACGAGTGCAAGACTTTGATGATGAATCAGTTTAATGGAAGGATGAACCAATCCTTTAAGGGCTACTATTATACTTGCAACAAGTATGGACATAAATCTAACCAGTGTAGAAAAATATTCAACAATAGTCAATGTAATCAGAAAAATATTGTCTGCTATATGTAATGCCCGCCGTGCAAACCCCAGAGAACACACACAATGCGAATAATTTTTTTTTTTTTAAAACAATTACATTAAACATGCAATAACATTAAACCATAGCCATATTGCATAATTGATAGCATTCACACAACCAGTTCTCTAGGGCACGCGAAGTTACATCGCAACAACTAAACAGAATATAAAAATAAAGATTACAACAATATCATTTATAATGATAACCAAGGATAAGGATACATCCAATAACCATGATGCGAGAATAATAAAAATCGCATAATTATATCCATGATACATCTCTTAATAGAGTTACAAATGATCCCAACTATTACATCATTGTTATAATATTACATTACAATTTCCTTTGATAAATAAATTACATTGAATTTCCCAACATGGG
The DNA here is from genome assembly GCA_007258455.2 of Sequoia sempervirens. NCBI lineage: Eukaryota > Viridiplantae > Streptophyta > Pinopsida > Cupressales > Cupressaceae > Sequoia > Sequoia sempervirens. Next base: position 112,745 of record VDFB02262105.1, on the reverse strand, counting down.
GATTGATACAAGTATAATGAAATATGAAGTACAAATGATCACTGGTACAACTCCAACCAGAAATGCTGAGAAGAAAAGATGCTGATAGGGAACCCAACGGGTGCGGAGCACGTTCCACCCAACCATGTGAATTACAAGTAACTCACCCCCCGTGCTCAGAGGTGACGAGGAAGTGAACCCGACCATGAATGTCAAACCGACTCAATAACAGCATGATACAAAACAAGTACAACTCGAAGCATACGATGAACAACCATCAACGTTCACAAATCACATGACAAGTTAAAAACTAAGAAACTCATCACAATAACATGAAGCATCACCAATTAGCAATCATGAGACAAATTCACAAGAATCAAAGACATCACAAGATACAATTTCCAGAAGAACCGAACCAACACCCAAAATACATTTCCAAATAAATCAGAACCAAAGAAAGGAACACGATTCCATAATAACACTAAATCAACCATTCAACACACCATTCCATAGGCAACAAGAAACAAGTCAAACGGTTATCAAGTGGGGAGGGTCATCGCATAGCTCTCATGGGATCCCCTGGCTCTTCCTCCAACTGAGGCGCCGACACCCATCTATGGATCCCCTAGCCCTAAAATCAGAAACAACAAAGAGATTACAATATCCAGAAGCAACTACAAGCAAAGCACAAGGGTGTCAAGTGGAGAGGGTCATCACATAGCTTCCATGGGATCCCCTGGCACTTCCTCCTACTGAGGCGCCGACACCCATCTATGGATTCCCTAACCCTCAAAAATAACATAAATATAACCATATCCAGAGGCGACAAGAAACAAGAACAATGATGTCTAGTGGAGAGTGTCATCACATAGCTCTCATGGGATCCCCTGGCACTTCCTCCAACTGAGGCGCCGGCACCCATCTATGGATCCCTTGGCCCTTCCTCCTAACTGAGGCACCGGCACCATAGGGTAGCTAATGCGGAGCCAATAATCTCTCATGAAGATGAGACTACGACTTTGCCGACCACGGCCTACTCAGTCTATCACTAGTCTACGGTAGCCCTAATGCATAGACAAGGAATCTAGTTTTAATTATCTTGTGTGTTTTACTACCCATCCCCTTAAATTCTATTTTTAGGTTATCACTTGTTTAACTACTCTTACGTGGGTTCCCCTGAGCAGTTCCTCCATCCGAGGCGCCGGCGCCCATGAAGAGCCACTCTCCCTATGACCACTAACATAAATCAAAACTAGGCAAGGGTTGAACTTAAGCATAAAAGCATAATACCACAAAAAGATCACGTGAGGCATTAACCCTCTCACGATAAATTCATAATTAAAAGTCTTAACAAACCGTTCAACCCTTCCTAACAAAACCATTAAGTTTCAACTTCAAAAGAATAGATTCAAGACGAGAATAACATTCCAAATACACAAGCCTCTGGAACAGGGGTTTTCAATAACAACAACTGAATCACAAATGCACAAGGTTCCCACACCGCTACCAAAATAAAGGAAAACCATAATCAAAATGCACAAGAAAGACCGACAATCCATAGGGTTTCACAATTACAGCGGGGCTCCCACATCAATACGCTAAAACCATAAAATAACAATAAAGAAATAATCAATCAATTTAATCAAAATTTCACAAAGCAATTTAACAATACAATAATATCCTTACCCACGCACAAGTATCTTGGTACAAATCTAAATAATACAATTCGTTTATTTCTTACACAAATAAATCATATAACCAAAATCCAATCTCCGGATAGAGAAATTTTAACATGAAGATAATAATCCAAGAATATCACATTACCAAGAACAACTTACTATGGTATCAAATAAATATATCTTTATTCATATAAATTTCTTTTAATATAATTTATTATTTATTTCAGAGTTAAATAATTTCCTTCACAATCAACTCATAGAAGAAAATATTATACCAACACACAAATATATATATATATATATATATTTATATATTTATATATATAACCAACTAAAGATATTTATATAATTTACCTACATATATATATAACTAAACAAATATTTATATCTAAAAAAAATATTTATAACCAACTAAATAAATAAATATATGTATATATATATATATATAACTAAATATATATATATATATAACAGCTTTTAAATAGACAAAGTTTTTTTTTTAAAACATAAAAAAATAATAACCAAATTAATTCACAGTTAATCACTGCCAAGGGACTGCACAGCAGTCCGTAGGACTGCTATGCCAGCGTCCGCGACCAATGGGGGGAGGGGGAGGTACGGCCTCCGCCGTCCTTCCCCTTGACCCAAAATAAAAATAAATATATATTTTTATTTTTTAAAACAATTTAAATCAAAATTTTAAATATATTACTATCTTTTCTTCAATACGAATTTCTTTTTTATTTAAAATTTCTTTAATTTCTTTTTTTATTTTTTTATATTAAAATTCAAACGTCCATCCTTTTTCAGGTACAGATTATGATGAATTCAGGAGGAGTTTTCAATGAAATACAACATACATAAATTTAAATAAATATATTCAATATATATATTATTTTCATATATATTTAAAAACAGAGGCAGAATACGGAGAAACAGATTTTCATAAATGTTAAGAAAAAATAGAGGAAAATACAGAGAAATAACATAGATCCATTATATATATATAAATAGATTAATAAAACTTCAAATTTATTATTCTCTACAAAAACTATTTTTTTAAAATCCTCATATTGATAAACTGAATATTTCAGAAGACAAAGGTTTTTGATTTGACAGATTGGAAGCTGTTCTATAATTTTCTTCCTTCTTTAAAATTTCTAGTCTAATATCTTGCACTAGTTTTCAGTTCAAACAGTAGTTTTCTATATTCACAAAAATCATTTTTAATAAAATTTATTTTTCTTTTCTGAAGCAGATAGATAAAAGAGAAGGTACGAGAAGGAGACTTCGAGTGGAACCTGGTGTCCAACGCTTATTCAAAAATCTGAAGATGCCTGCTTGACTCTGATGACCTCGAAGAGCTTCCTGTTCATGCTTCCAAATCTCCTCTACAGACTTTCGCCCTTGAACTCAAATCCGGTTCTTTATTCAGAAAACTCTCCAGGACAATCACCAGAACAGATTGAAACTCCCTTTCTAAAATTTTCAGAAATACAAAGCCCAAATCTTGTGCAACTTTTGTAACAGATATCCTCTGTGTGTCTAAACTTACAATTTTTTTTTTTCCTAATTAAATAAAAATATATTGTCCATCTCTCACCAAAAACTCTAAAAATCAAAAATAAAAGCAAACAATTCTTTAAAAGCCAGCTTTTTAATTAAATCTGTATTCCTATTCATTTGCACAACTTTTCATTCTTTTATTTGTTTTATTGTTTTAATTTATGCTTTTACCACTTTTCTTGCACATCACATTATCTATTTAATTTAAATAATTTATCCTAATAATTATCTTCAACCATATAATTAATTAAAATAAATAACACACATTTAATATTTAATTATCATTTAATTGAAACACATGACTTTATAAAAAATTAAATAAAACATTTAAATATTTTCATACAAATAAACCAACATTAACATACACACTTATTATCCACCTTTAATTAACAAATTCACAACTTGTAAAAAATCAACATCAATTAAATAATCATAACTTATAAAATACCACATTAATCAAAATACGACGACACACAAAACACAAGCCACAAATGATGACAAAATAAAAAAATGAACAATACCAATCAAACGAGACGATCTGACAACATGGGACGGGAGGACTTCATCGTCACCTTTGTTTCAACATTTAACCATTGGGCTATTGGTGCTCGCCCTGTCCTGCCGAAGCAGGTGGAATCGAGACTTATACCTGCAAATCCTGCATACAAACGAAGTTGTGTACATGTGCATACATATATATATAATCATCAAAGCATTAAATCGAAGCACTACATTGTGAGAAGGAATCGCAACATAGCAGGGCACTCGCAAACGAGTGATGCCATATTGTCCTTCATCACACCTATTCTAACCATTATAATATAACCAATAAATCAACATTTCTAACTAACAATCATCTCATAACATATCTAATTAAATCACTGCATCATAATATAATTCTGAAAATCAACTAACATTACTAACCACAATGTCATATGAAATGATCATGTCTACTAATGGAATAACAACATCATCTAACGTCTAACTATCCAACTCACACAATAACAGTACCATCACAATCACAAGTAGCAAACAAATGCATAGAGAAACAATAAATCCAAACAGTACGAGGAGGGGTATTACACTATAACTACAACAAACTAGGACATGTTTCAAGAGTCTACAAAAGCAAGAAGAGTAAGGAAACCAATCTGACAAAAAATAATGAATCTGTGAAGAAGATTGACAAAGATGATATTAAGGAAGAGATGAGCAAGATTTGCAGAAAGAAAGAACCAGAGACAATTGATGTGTTTGTGCCCTCATCCGGTACAAATGATTTGCTTGGTAACTAGACCTAGCAAGGTCATAGGGGGAGCTTTATCAAAAAATTGTAAGAACCCCCTGGATAACTAGTGTCAGAGGCTGGCACAAAGAAGATGGATTAAGCTTGAGTTTTCAAAGGTTCTAGAAAAGGAACCAGTAGAAAATATGAAGGAATGATTCTTTGTGAAGTAGATTAGGGTTCATTTGTGTAAAAAGAAAAGAGTTTTTAGTAGCTTTTTGGAGTCTATCACAATAAATACGAATTAGGGAAAAATGCTATTTTATAAAGAAAATGATCAAAGCATTTAGTTCATTTGAGCATTTGAAATTTTTGAAATTTTTTGGAGCATTCCTGAAGATAATTGGAGTTCGCGTTGTAGAAACCCTAGCTATAGATCAGTGTGCAAAAAAGGTATTTATAATTCCTAAGCTGTTGTGTTTTGGTGAATTTATTTGAATTCAGTAGAGTGGAAACTCATGTGGTTGTGAAGGTATCAAAGAGGCCAAGGACCTCTTACAGAAAATAATCTTCAAAAGTCTTTGAAGATGATTCCATGGGTGCATTTTCATCAATTCCACATGGCATAATGCCGACAGAGGATACTAGGATGATGATTAGAGTTAAGTTTGAGGAGTACAATCATGTGAAATTGATTGACCTCTGGGATAAAGAGATTACTAGTGATAAATTCAGGATAAAACTCGAGTATTTGAATGTGGTTGATAAAAGGTTACATGTCTGGAATAATTTCCATAATTTTAGCTATGATGACAAATTTGTGAAGATGGTTCTGAGCAGAATCCATGACAAATTTCTCAAGACTAATAGGCCACACTTGATAATGAAAGAAGAAATTAGGGTTGTAACTGGTCTTTGAGATAAAGGAACAATACCTATGTTAAAGTTTGTAAAGAAAAAAGTAGTGATAGAACTCACTAGAGCTACATTTTACAAAAGATCCCTAGCAAGGAAGATTATTACCAATTCTACAGTGAAGTATGCATCTCTCATGATAGGTCACAAGATATATTTCATGAACAGGGAGAAATTTGTTTTGGTCACAATAATCTATACTGGCTATGATATGATAGTGAAAGTTGTAGATTTTGACCTTTGTGAGTTTCGACTACAATTGTTAGAAAACATAAAGCAATCAAAGGAAAATAATTATGCCTTCAAGTTTGGTCTGTTGACCATATGTTTATTGTTTTACTTCATGAAGAGGATTCCAAGAAAAAGTGAAGATGTATTATGGAACTCATACAGACTAGTGGGACATCAGATCTTTGAGAAGATGCAAAATATTGGAAATTTGAACACTGAAGAGGATTACCTAGCAACTTTCTTTGCAATGTTTAAAAAAAAATGAATGAAAGAGATAGAATTTCTAGGAAAATTGGAGAGAAGTATAAGCATGAAATCATATTTAATGTCTCCACTAATGAATGCATGATTAAGGTTGTGGAAATTTGAACTATATAGATTCAACCTCTTTGTTATGAGATAATAGAAGAAGAAGCTAAAGGCCATGTACAAATGTTGTTGAAGAATCCAAAGGACCCCAACAAACCTAGAATTGGGACATATGTAGATAAGTCTATGGAAATTCATATGGAATAGAAGAAGCCTAAGATTAGGAAGAAAGTGGAGAAAAAAATTAAGGATGATAGTTTTATTGATGAGGATATTTCCCTTGGAAGGGCTAAGGCAGCACAAAGAGAGGAAAAATAATCTGGTTTGAGAAGATCCAGTAGAAATACCTCTACAAAATCCTCTACAACCCTTGTAGCTATGACTGAACCTGAAAAGGATGATAAAGGTAAAGGTCTTGTTTCCTCCAAACCTACAACTAGATCTAGGAAAAGGAAAGAGACTCCTCTGGATGACCCTACAAAGAGAGGAAAGAAAGAGAAGGAAATGAGAGTGAAGAAAATGAGTGTTCTAGATGATCAAAATGAAGAAGAAGAAGATCTTGAAGAAAAGCTTGTAAGGAGAAGAAGAGGGAGTTTACCCTCTGGAAAAGGTGCATCCACATATGTTGTTGGTCCTAAAAGAGTGTATATTGTGTCATATTTTGAAGATGAAGAACATGATTTCAGTATACATTTGCACACCAAGCCTAAATCAAAGAAGGCCAAGGTAACTGATGAAACCTCTGTCAAACAAAAATATGAACAATATATTCTAGTAATTTTTGGTCCCCAATATAAACTTGAGCCAACTCTCAATATTTTGTTAACTTTTGAAAATATTCTTCAACCCACAACTCATTGCTATGATGATGTCAGAGAAGAAGATAAGAAAACACTACTTTTAGTTGTTATTGAGTATGTCATTGTCTTAGAAGTAAAATGGGATAACATAAAGAAATATATTCCTAAAATCATGTGGGATGATCTGATGAAAAGAAGATATGAGGCTATTGTGTTTGAAGAAAAGATTAAAAATGCAACATATAATAAGATTGGGTCTTCCTTGACCCCTGATGATTTGGAATCCCTTAAGAAGATATATGGTAAAGTGTTTTGAATGAAGGGTAGGGTAAATATGTTGATGACAAGAAATAAGAAGATGACAAGGAAAGTGAGGAAGGAAATAGATAATATTATTTAGGAGACAATAGAAAAATATGGTATGCTCAAAACTAGTGATGATGCTTCTACTGAAAATGCTGAGGAAAGTGTTCCTTTGGAAATAGGTAATGAAAATATTTCTAACAATTTTAATGTTGAAATTGATATTAGTAATGAAGTTATTGAGAAGAATGAAGGAGAAGATAAGCTTGAAATGCATAATTATATTCCTCCGGAGCATACTGAAGCAGAAAAAGGAAAAAAAGGGAAAAGTAATGAAGAAGAAAATAATGGAAATGATGAAGGTGATGGTCAAGGAAATGAAGGAGAAAGTCAAGATAATCTTGAGAAAGAACATGACAAAGATGAAAATGAGGAAGAGGAAAATACTGATAAAGATAATGATGATGAAGATAAAAATAAGGATGAAGGTGAAATGGATGAAAAGAAAGAGGAAGAAGAAGAAGAGGTACTAGAGGAAGATAAAGAAAACAAAAAGGGAGAGGAAGAAAAGACAGTTGGGGAATCCTTTGGGAAAAATGAAGAAGAAAAACAAATTGTAAAATATCTGAAGCATCCCGGTGATTCATCTTCTAGTGGTGATATATTGAAAGGTTTGTTATCCAACAAAATTATATTTCAACTGATTATTCCCCAAGAACTTTTGAAACTTCTTGTGATTGAAGGTTATGTCGATATGGAAAAGATGTCTTCAGTTCATAAAGTTGTGTTGGGTGAGGCAATGCAAGCATCCAGAAGAAAAGAAATTCTTGAAACACATTAGAAGGGAATGGAATTGATAGAATATGCTCTAAAATAACTATAGGAAGCTATACCCAATGCATCCATTAACACATCTCTTGCCCCTGTTGAAAATTTAACATTATTGTTAGACTCCTTCAAAGAGTATTCCTCAAAAATTAATGAAAAGATAAGACAAGATATAGAAGAAAAATTGGTGGAGAAAAGGCTGTTGGCTTTGCATGACAAATGTGCTATGGAAAATTCATGTGTTGAGAAGAGTTTGTAAATCTGAAGTAGATGTTATTCTATCCTACTACTTGAAGTGGCCATATGCCACTCAAAATATCAATATTGTCATGGAATCCATTGAGTCCTAGTTGTCTACTGTTTCTGGTACTTATAGTGATATAAAGATAACGACAAATCAATCTAGAAGGCCATCACTACCCATAGAGAAAATTTATTTTCCTTGCAGAAATAGAAAGAAGAAATCATCAAGAAATTCAATCTATTAAGTGATATTGTAAGAATGAAATACTCTCCGGTTGGAGAAGCTTTGGAATGTGCTGAAAAACTTGAGAAAATAAATATGACTCATGGTACTCCAGATAGTGCTAAAGAAGTTCTGATTAAGTTGGAATCTTTGAACAAAAGCTAACTGCAACAAAGGAAGGCTAGAAAAAAGGAAAAACAATCTGGGAAGGCATTCTAAAGGAGCTTCAAGGCTCATCATCTTCCAATTGATACATTTTTATTTGTTTTAATGTTTCCCAGTTTTTTTTGGCACACCCTTTGTCCTTGATTTCAAAGGGGGAGTGAAGTGGTGGATTGTTTGTGATAGGGGGAGAAGAACTCTATAAATACTCTTTATAGTTTTGGCACAGGTTGCCATCAATGACAAAGGGGGAGATTGTTGGAAAAATGAAGAACATCTCATTCTATTATTTATTTATTTTCATTGATGTCACCATGATATATGAGTTGCAATTGCAAGATAGAGACTAAAGTTACTCTAGTATTCTAGTCCGGTATCTAAACCGGTATTTTTGTTGAAATTCTCTAGTATGTTGGTCTACATCTATTTTCTAGTGAGCATTGTTGCTTGCAATTTTGGGAAATGGTTTATATATGTTGGAAACAGATTCTCTCAAGACTTCACATATCTGGTGCTCGTACAAAAAAAAAAAAAAATTGGTTTGAAGTTTAATTTTTTGTTGACTTCCTTAGTAAATTGTGCAAAGGTGAAAAATAGTTTTGTTATGCAGATTTATGTGCAACCTATTTTAAGTGTGTGTCGACTTGTTGAAGTATGTGTGTTATCTTTTTTGAAGCTTGTAGTTGACATATTTTATTTTTGGTAAATATGAAGTTCATCTAATTAGACTGACCTAATTGACGCTTGTGAAGAAGATTGGGAATATATATATATATATAATGGAAAGTTTGTGAAGATGTGTGTATGTGACTTGTGTTCAAAGAAGAAAAGGAGTGTGAACATGATGAAATGTGTTGTCTTTTCATTGGAACAGAACTTTCACTTATTAGGTGTACTTTGTCAATTCATTTTTCTAGTTGAAAGCTATTCAATCGTAATTTTGTAGGCAATGAACCTTTGTTTCTAGACAGTGAATCCTCACAGTGAGCCACCCATTTTTTTGTAATATTCTATAACCGGTTATACAATATTGTGATCTAACACTCACCGAGGTTTTTCCTATTTTTGGTTTTCCACATAAATATCCTGGTGTTCTTGTGTTCTCTGATTTCATATACTATTAATGCTTTTTTTTATATCTTCCATTGTTTGCATTGGTATAATTGGATGGTATATGATCAAAAAATTTAAGAAGATACTGATTCACCCCCCTCTCAGTATCTTGGGTCTTTAACACTTTGACCAATCCCTCATGAGCCTTGAAATGAGTTTGTTATACATTTCCACCACTAGATCTTCATTAATGCTTGGGGAGGAAGTCAGATGGTGTACTACCTCAACTCATGGTTGTTATCACTCTTGAGATCTCCTTCTCCAGATGTCTAATCACATTCATTCATGGAGGAAATTTCTTTTAATCCCCTTTCATTTAAGCTTTCATCATTATTTTCTACTACCCCAAGGCTTTTAGCCTTATCCTTTTGACTTTCAATATTTCCATTGGTTTCCTAGCATGCACTGCTACAAATATCCAGATTCCTCTTCCAAGTATGGCTTTTCAAATGTTATCTATTTTTTTCTTGAGTGGATGATTGCTCATTATTGTTGGTTGGCTGCTCCATTTGCCAAATCTGTTCTGAACAACTCCCAGTTTGGGCAATGATGTCTAGACATGAAGGGAAAGTCAACTTCGAATGAGGTGCATTATGGACCCTACACCACCAAATCATCAACACCTATTATAGCCTTAGTTCATCCTTCCTACCCAAGTGTTCTTGGATCAACCTCTTGAAGGATTTGATTGCCATGTTAGAAATTTCTTCTATTGGATTTACAAGAGCTAAGGGTTGGTATATTTCCCAAAAGGGGATTTCTCCTTGCAAAACCATTTCAATTCTACCAAAGAATGTTAAACATTCCATCTCACTATGTCTACAAGTGTCATGGATTCTACATTTTCTACCAATGCAAATTGTTGAACTAGCCTCCTCAATATCCTATTTAAATCTTCTTGCAACTAAATGATGTTAACTTGTAGTTCCTATTCCATCTCAACTCAACTCTTGTTTTCCTTTAAATTTTTTGATTTTTAAAATTTCCAGCATATGATGAAATCTATCTATCTCAAATTTTACTTGAAGGTGCATTCAACTTCTAGCTTTGTAGCCTTTGTGCTCAGCCATGCCCTCCTTCTAGCGTTGGTTCTATTGATGGGTGTTTTTTCACATTCTCAACACAGACAAAACATAATCATTCTATCTCTCTTGAAAGATAATTCCTATAAACAAGTTGCATAAAATATCCCAAGGTCTCTTGGGTGTCATGTCATGACAATGCTTGGAATAGTTCAATTGGTTGATGTGATTTGTTGGTAATCACAAGGTGGAATTTATGGTTTACAAAGCACAGGAAGTTGGGTCTGCAAATGGAGTTTCAAAATGTTGGAAGTGAATGAATAGTGACTGCACACTCAAGAAAACAAGACAAAACTCACTATTTTCATCATATTTAGCATTGTTATGATGCTTAAGATCCTAAACTAACAAAGGTTTAAAAGAAATAGAAAAATAAGAAAGGGTTGAGAGGGTTGTTCTAAATATAAGCTATGAATGAACAGTAACAATGGAGGATGCTATAGTAGATAGACTCCCATAAACTAAGTTTTTCTTGACCAAGAGAAACCTACAACTACACAAAGCTAGTGCAATCTTCTAAGGTTTGTAGATTTTCATATTGTGCATTCACCTCATGAACATACAATTGAAATAAGTTGCACCAATATTAAATAGATCAGACTAGCTTTCTAAAGTGATTCATCATCAAAAAACCACAAAAAGCATGAGCTGGAAGTGCATCCAATACTGTAACAAAAAACATTATTAAAGACATTCAAGAAACTAACAAACTAAAACTAACATGGAGGTTGAATCATGCATGCAAAATGAGTAAGTTCAAAGAAAAAACCAAAAATGATGCAATGATTCCTTCTATAGCTACAAAATTCCCTTAAAAACAATTCACCACCACTTGAAAATGAGGGAAAACCCCTATTTATATTTTTCCAAAAGTGCAATTAATGGCCACGATTCATTTGCATTGAATGGCCTAGATTTGTTACAGATTAGGGTTTCACCTACCCCCAATATTTTGCAATTTAAAATAGGCTATTTTGTCATCTTCTCTATTTTTTCTTGTATTCTATTTTGTCTTTTAGTTATTGTAATTGTTTTGTCTTCTAGCTACTTTCTCTATTGTGGTAGAAAAATGTCAAAGTCTACCTTCTGTCTAATATGTTCGCAACATCCTTTTAGCCAATCAAGTGGAACTTGCTATAGATTTGTGTCACTGAGAAGCAGATATGTTGCTCCTAATCTTGGGGGATAGCACCTTAATGGTCATTATTGTTTGGTGAAAGGATAAACCAACTCCCTCTTGCTCCTTCAAAGTCACCTTTTTTATTCATGGTGATGATGAGGACTGGTCTTGCATAGTTTGAAAAACATCATTCAGATAATTTCTAAGGAATTTTTGAATGATTTAATGTGGGGCATGCTATTGGAAAGGTCATCGAATGTTTCAAAGGTTTGAATGGTTCGCCTTAAAGATTTATCGATCATTTATCAGCCCTATCTATGGAAAGGATGAATGTTAAGGGGTCGAAGGAAAACTCACCTAGAGAGGATATAGGATTTTGTTGATGATCATGTTGTTGATCCTCCTAGAGCTTGTGTGGGGGTGTGGGGCTCAATCTTTGTTCTTCTCTCTAACAGATTTCAAACTTGCTCAGTGAAAATGATAGGTCGAGCAGGCTATTTATAGGAAATTTTTGATTAATAACCTACAATAAATGTAGGTATGGTTGCTGATGAGGTAGCTAGTTGCAAAATTTGAAAAAATAATAATGAGAAGCATGTATCCCACAATCTAGAAGGACCTTAAGGCTTCACTATTGGTGACTGGCTAAGGAATGACAATGGAGAGGGTTGCAAGACCCACCATCTAGGCAAATGTCTCAAGTTGGCTATAGTTTCAATAGCAAAGAGATGATAGCACCGCACAAGGGGAAGCCCATAGCTACAAACCTACAAAAGTTGAACTATGCTAGAATAAAGGACTAAAGGAAACCCACCAAGGAAACCTCACAAAAGCAAAAAGAAAATTTTAGGGTGGTGAATTTTGGTCAACTGAGGAATGGTGACTTTTGGCCTCTTGACCACTTTAAGCTTAAAACTAGAGGTATGCAAAATGAGGTGAAAGAAAAAAGTGACCCAACAAAGGTGAAAGGAAAGAAGGGATCCCTAGACTGAACGGGGTGTGTGTGCTATTGGCACAACAAATGGCAACTCCACTATGAGAATGCCCCTAAGCATTATAAGGGTAAAGATTCATTCAGAACCCAAAATCTTTACTTGTGTAGAGAAGAAGCCAACTTCCATAAGTGAACTAGAAATCAAAGGAGGATGGGATCCTTAGTTGAATCGAGTCACAAAGATATCTCAGAAGTGTGTTCATAGTGAGTTCATTTCCTTCCTCAAAGACCATAACAAACAACTGTTAATCAGTTAAGGAAAGCTACGTAAAACATCCAACCCCAAAAGTAACTTGGACATTGCTCCATTGCTAGATAGGTGTCCATAGCCTCGACAAAGTTATCGTTGTGACCCGATGAACATTACTCTATTTTTAGTCGACCATCCATAACCCTCATAGATTTTCTTGCACACCCATATAGTTTCTTGTTTTAACATTTTTTGCCTCTTCTTAACCCACATAGTTGCTAGCTAGGCATCCATAGCCCTGACAGAGTTGTCACTATGACCCGACGAATAATTCTCTATTACCAATCAACCATCCATAGCCCTGATAGAGTTGCTTGCACCCCACATAGTTTCTTGTTTTAACACTTGTTTTCTCTTCTTTTCTTTTCCATAATATTTTCTTTAATATTCCTTTTCTTTTTGCTAAACTACATAAGTTCTGAAGCTTACTATGGGTTTGGAATCAAAGTGGTCACTGGAGTGGACTCAAGATTTTTCACTTGCTAAAACCTCATAACAACTATTGTATATCTCATCAAAAATATTTAAAGTGTGGTTTTGTGCATGATCTGAGATAAATGTGAAAAGATTCAACCAAGGTTTTTGTTATAGGGGTATGTGTAGGATCATGATGGGACAAAACTTGGTGATATGTACGTGATATGATGGCCCATGTGGCTGATGACTTTTTTTAACCCAAAATTGATGAAACAAAAAAAGGTTTTTAAAGGAGATTCTCAACTTTCCACCAATATAAATTATTCTTTAATTTGAATTTAATAAATAATTATTATTCATTTTCTATTTGAATTACAACATAAGTCCTAATTGATATGTTGATTGAAAAAAAACTATAGCTTTCAAATGGTATCAAATTTTTTGAATCTAAAACATGCATTACATTCTATGCTTCACATACTATAGGATTAAAAAAAAAATTGACTTTCATAAAATTTTGACCAAGTTAAGGTGGTCAAAAAATACGAGTTTTTAATATTTTTTAAAATTTGTAATAAAAAAATTATAATTAATTATTCACTTGGAAAAAAATTACAAAAAATTATGCATCACATCGGGACATGAGTCCTCTACTTATATCTAAATCTTATAAAAAATGTTATCATTTTATTTTGGTTAGGGTGGTCAGACAGACACCTCTTCTTATTTTTTCCCTAAAATTTAAGTACTACTGCATTGAAATTTCAAATTTTCACCAAATGGATTTTTAAAAAACAAAAATAAACCTAGTAGTTTAGAAAATCTATTCAATTTGCTACAGATTTTATTCTTACATATTTTTTAAATAATATAGATAACTTATTCAAATTTTTACGTCAAGTTGCCTAACTTTGATTTTTTTTTATTTTTTTGCCACTTAATGGCCTATTTTTCCATGATGATCTTGCACATACCTATAGGTCAAGTCAAGGTTCAAATAATGAAACTTGCTTCATGGGAGTAGTAAGAAATCAAATAGTTATGAGAAGATTTATCTAGATAATAGATAGGAGTAGTTAGCATAGTAGGCCATATGATAGACCAAGCACGACCACTGCATCAAGAACAAAGGAACACACTAAGCAAAAAAAAGAGCTGGGAAAGTGAATGAAAAGCAAAGCGAAGGCACAACAATAAAGAAAAAGAACCTAAACTAACCAATGTACAACTATATACAAGGAATGAGCTTGAGGAGCTCAAGTAAGTAAATAATGCTTGAGGTGCTACCCATTGGCAAGCAATGAGACATCCTCTTCGGTGAGTGTCTTGAGGTGAAAGGCATTGTCTCTAAAATTTTTGAGATCTAAAAGGGGCCAAGCCAAAGCTTGTCGAATTTTTCATGTCCCCCATTTTTTTCATGGGCCTTGTCCCAAAAACGGACTAAATCAACAATCTTAAAGGCCTTTACTTTGGTTCGATGGTTGAACCATCTTTTAACTACACCCTAGTGTTTGGTGAAATTTTCAATTTCTCAGTCACATACTTCTTCTAAATGCAACAAATCATCTAGAAGGGCTTCTTTGTTGTCTCATTCCTTATAATATGTGTTAAGAAATTGGAGTGTGGGGATCTTGAGATGGATGGGAAAGATAGGCTCTAGGCCATAGATGAGATGGAATAGGGAATCACCTAGATCAACCTTATGGTGTGTATGATCTACCTAAAAGGAAAAACACAACTGGGTGTTCCAATCCTTGGGATTTTTGTCAAGCAGTTTCTTGATCACAATTATCATATTTTTATTTGTTGACTTAGCTAGGCCATTTATTTGAGGGTAATAGTTGGAAGAAAATTTAATCACAATCCCATAATCAAAGTCCCAACTAGCAAACCTAAGTGAGGAAAAGGCAGGTCCATTATCACACATAAGGGAAAACATGCAACCAAAGCAATTCAAGATAAAAATTTCTAAAAAAATTAATAACTACAATAGTGCATTGTCTACATGCTATTTATTTTGTCCATATAGTGCATTAATCAAAAGAAGTTAGAATACACCTGTGGCCTGCAGAGGATGGTGGGCTTATTGGACCAATGAAGTTGAGGCCCCATTGAGAAAATGATCTTACCTCCAAGACTAGTTGCAGTGGGACAATAACATTTATTTCTTTGGTAGCAGTAGTTTGATAGATGTTGTAGGTTCTAACATGGTTATAACCATTGGCCAATAGTAGCCAACTCACAGAATCTGGTGAGTAGTTGAAGGGCCAAGTCTGTTGCCAATGCCGTATTTGTCATGAAATTCCTTGAGAACTCTGGCTTCTTTTTCTTTTCCAAGGAATCTAAGATAGATTACCTCATGATTTCTTCTATACAATATAGATCCTTGTAGCATGTAGATAATACTCTTCAATCTTAAAGCATGCTTTTGTACTCCTTTTAGTGAGGATGGGTACTTGTTGTTTAGCAAATTGTAGACAATGTCATTATACCATTATCTAGGAGAAACATCTTCTAGCTGGTACTCTTGCACTGTGACCTTGGGTCTTGTTTCAACTATCATTTCAGTGATTGTTTGAGTGAGGGCTTGCCCTCAAACCAACTTCATGGGATAAATATCCATTTCATATTCCTATAATAAAGTAACCTACTTTTCTCTTCTCTCTCCTAGTTCATTCTATATTAACAAATTCTTGACTACTGAGTCAGGCATAATTGCAAACACATTATTTCTCAAGATATAATGCCAGAATTTCTTAACTCCTCTAACCAAGGAATATTTTTTCTTTTCAAAATTATGATACCTTAACTTTGCATCCTTCAGTGGAGTACTCATAAAGGAAATTGGGTGTTCATTTCCTTCACCATCTTTTTGGGTCAATATGCTAGCACAAGAGTGATCTGAAGCAAATGAATAGATATAAAATGGCTTCAGGTATTTTGGACTAACTAGCATTGGTACATCAATAATTTCTTTCTTGATTTCTTTGAAATCCTACTTGGCCTATGCCCATTAGACTTTGGCATCCTGCTTAAGCATAGCATTTAGTGGCTTGATGATTTTAGCAAAGCCCATATAAAACTTTATGAAAAAGTTGTTCTTTCCAAAGAAAGATTCCAATTCCTTCTTGCTACTTGGAAGGTGAATTTTTAGTATAGCTTGGATGCATTTTGGGTCTATCAAGATTCCTTTTTATGAGATCATATGCCTTAGCAACTTTCCTTTCATAACACCAAAGATGCACTTTTTCAGATTTAAGGAAATGTCAAACTCCTTGCATTTTTGGAAGACCTTACATAAATTAGAGGCGTGATCTCCTCTTTTCTTTGAAAACATAATAAGATCATCCATATATATTATCATGCATTTTCTGATTAGGTCCTTGAAGGAAATATCCATGGTGTACTTGAAGGTTGCATAGGCATTGATTAGGCCAAATGGCATTTGTCTGTATGTGAAGGTTCCCCATTTTGTTGTAAAGGTCATTTTGTATTTTTCTTCTTACTATACCATCACCCGGTTGTTCCCTGAGTATTTATCTAGAAAGGACATCATTTGGGACCCATTAACTATTTGCAACACCTTGTCCAATGAGGGTACCAGATAGTTATCTTTCTTAGAGGCTATATTCAAGTTGTGGAAGTCCACACATAATCTAATCTCTTTGTTCTTACTCCTGATTGGGACAAAGTTTTCCACCCACATGGACTACCTAATTGGGAAGATGATCCTTATGAACAACAACTTCTAGATCTCTTTGTAAATGATAGGATCTAGCAATGCATTGATTAGGCACTGTTGTTGCCTAAAAGGTCTCACATCTACCTTGAGAGGGATGGTGTGAGTGATGATTGAGGTATCATATTTCTTCAAGTCTTTATAACTCTAATTAACCACATCATGGTATATGCATAGGGTGTTAATGATCCCTTTCCTTTCTTCTGGTGTACATACTTTTCCAATGGACACATTTTTAACTTCTTCAGTCGTTCCTAGGTTGTGTGAATCACACTGGTTATCAATGGAATCCTTCTTTGTTTGTTGATCTTGATCCCTTATCTAGTCTAAGTCCAAGATCGGCTCTAGCTAAACCATACATCATGGTATCATGTTTTTTTTACCTTAATAACCCACTCTATTTCTAGTTTGGCCTCTTTGGGCTCTACTTCATCAATGATTTTAGTCATAAACACATCAAAATTGGTAATGAAATCAAAGATATTCTTGTCGTCATTGAACACTTGAAATTTGGTAATGTTGTTGGGCATTGATGGAGTGGAAGTAAGCTCAACAGTGAATCTTTTCAAGCTAGTTAAGGAAAGGGTTTGAAGGGTGCTAGCTGCTTGGGCTAAGGCATCAGTAGTATGACTCTTTCTTTGAGGGATCAATTGAATATTAAATCCATCTAGTCCTTCTATAAGATCCCAAACTCTATGTCTATAATTTCCTAACATCCTATCATGACAAGAATACAACTTCCTGACTTGCTTTACTACTAGCTCCAAGTCACCAAGGACTTGTAACATCTTTATCTTCTTCCTTAGTTCCATCAAGAGCCCATGAAGTAGTGCTTCGTACTCTGCTACATTATTGGTACAATAAAACTGAAGGCTATGAGTAGCAAAATATGTCTTACCCATGGAGCTGATGAGTTCAAATCTAGCTTCGGCTCCTTGCTTGGACTTGGACCCATCAAAGTGCAACATCCAAAACTTGGAGGAATCTTTGACTATGGAGAGAGTGTAGCTTGCTTCCTCTCTTGATGGTATACTTTCTTTAATAATTTTGAGTGGCCACGTGGATTCAACATGACCTTGGTTTGGCCACTTTGTTTGGATTTCCCCCTTTGGGGTGACTTTTCCTTTAATGTGTTCAACTACTATTTGGAACACACAAAATTCAAACTTTAAGTGGGTAGCATTGTGTACCCTACACCAACTAGGCAATAGGTGCTCCTAAAATTCCATTCTTGCTCCTAACTTGAGCTAATCTTGCACACATTTCTGCATAAATTATTGGAATCCATCCAACAATCTAAGGTTATCATCCTCATATGATTCCTCATCATATTATTCAATCAGTGCTCTATACTCTCAGGTGCATGGGTTAGGTTGGTAGAAGCACGACATAACACAAGAAGGACCTCCTTGGCTACTTCTTCCTCTGGGAGCTCTTGTTCTTCCTAATATGCCATGGGATAGTAGTTTCCTAGCTCCGTTTCAACAAACAACACTTCATTTGTGTTGTTGTACTCCATGAGCATGAACTTCATGTAGGGCTACTGATCGATGTGAATCCAGTTTGGAAACCCTTTCCATGGCAATCATAAGTGAGAAAAATTTGTTGCAACATACCTGTTCAATGCCCAAGTGAAATCCCTTTCGAGTAGTATGTCGTATGTGTCAGGGATATCAACCACCTAAATATCAATTGTCTGTTGTACCCTTGGATCAACAACAATCTGCATGGGTATCCTATTGATCTCTCCAACTATATTGATCTTCATCTTGTCTAGTTGAGTCACCTTTTGTCACAAGGGAGTCAAGACTATTCCTAGAGCTTTGCATACTGCCAAAGGCATGACATTAGCCAAGGAACCTAAATCAAGTAGATAATTGTGCAAATTCTTTCCAAATATTCTAATGGTGGTCAAGAAGGGTGGGGTCTTTAGCTTCCCATGGAACAAACTTGTTGAGACATCGATTTGAGCTACTTGAGATTTTTCCTTATCATTGGTTTTATCTTGAGTTTATGCTTGATTTTGTTCTCTAGCAAGTTGTTTGTTTGCTTGCTGATTTGAAGGTTGATCAGTTTTATTCCTAGGATTTCCCTAATTACAAACTCATTTTGTGAGTCATCAAAGGAGATCTTTTTGGTAGACACTTCTTGGGCTAGTTTAGATGGTGCATTCCTATTAAGCATCCTAAAGAAGGAATTTCTAATAGTTGTGACCCTAAGCAATTCAAAGGATGACAGGATCAACTTAACCTTCTCGAATTATTTTGCCACACATTCCCCCATTTGTTCAATTTCTATCTTAGAAGTCTTACCTTGAGAGGAGCTAGTAGGTTGACTTTAGGTTTAGTTTTGTTTCCTATTCCTATTGAGATGTTGGGTGGACACATGAGGGTAGCCTAGGTTATTACTAGAATTTGGGTTAGGCAGGGTGTTGAAGTAATTGGGAGGAGTAGAGTTCATGAAAAGATCACCTACTTGCCTACTTCTCAAATTGTAAGGAGTTTCCCTTTGATGAAACATTTGGACCTCATCTTCATAGGGATCTTCCTCATCTATTGGAACATTATTTACTAAATCAAAGAGTTGGGATATTAGGATTTCATTACTTACCTCTTTTGTTTCTTCGCTCTTCAGGGAAATGGCCTCCTTCTTAGGTATGTTACTCTCACTTCATGGGAAAGGAGGTTGGTTAACTATGAGCATCAAGGAATCATATGGTTCAAATGGAACTATGTCTCTGTAGCCAACACCATCTACAACATTTTGAACTTCTACTTAGAAAATTTATATTGCGGTTTGAAATTCTAGGCAATCCAATTCAAAATGCCTACTTGTTTTGTGGATGCAGCACCACCTTGATAAGGCTACCTCTACCAAGTATAGTCCACTTATGGTCTTATCAACATTGGTTAGTTGATCAAGAGGTATGGGAATACCTTCATTATTTTTCCTCATGTTCCATATTTGTTTCTATCTTTGTGAATGCCTCCTCTCAAAGCCCTAGCCTGAATGTTGGCCTCTCTCACAATTCTATCTAGAAGAAGCACCCACATCATGACTGTCATGATTATCTCGATTGAGATTAGCATGGATGCTACTTTTGGAGGCTTGTAGTTGCTTGTTTTGATTCCTCAAATGTGTCATTTTCATAGATAGGTTTTTCACTAACTCTGTTAGCTCATTAATCTGGTCTTTTTCTGTTTTGTTTAGCTATAGTGCTTGATTTTGGAGGAATACCGACTACACTGTGGGTTGATTTTGTTGAATGGGTGGGAACTCAGATCCTTTTAGATATGTAGGAACTTGAGGCTGCTGAGAGTAAGCTTGTTGCTCTTGGGGTTGCAAGTAATGAGGTATTGGAAGTTCCTAGTTCAATGGTTGTCTTAGATGAGGCACTATCATAAGCTATGGAACTTGATTCAATATTGGGGTCTAATGGGCCAAGTCATGAGTAATTCCTTGGATCTATGTTGGATGGGTAGCTAGTCCTAATGATAGCAATGGACCAACAATATACTATCCCAAATTGGTGCTTGTTGTGACTGCTTCTGCATATGCATCTACTAACTTTGCTAGTATTGGGCGCATTCTCTTCACTAGTGTAGATGTGAGGTTGTCCAAGGTGGCATAGTACACCAATTTGGTAGAGGCATAATCAAATGCATAGGGTGGCTACAAATTCATGTAAGCTCAATGGAATCAGTTATTGAAAGAACCCATTGGATCATTAACTTCCCTCCTAACTAACATGAATTGCTAGTATAACTCAGAGGGGCTGACTGAGATCTTAAAATTCTACAAGAAAATATCCTTTAATTGATCCCAAGTGGTGATGGATCCCATCAATAGATGGATGTACCAATAAAATTCCTCTTCCCCCAAGGAATATGGAAAGATCCTACAAACCACATCTTCATGTTCTATTTGCATGTCCTTCGAGGCTATTTGGAAGATCTTAATGTGTTCTTTAGCTATCCTTTATAGATCATGAGGATGGAACCTAGTGTAGAAGCCCTCTAGATTCTTTGGAATATCATGATAATCATTAAAGGAAAAAATAGATGGGTTGTTACCCATCCAAGCCATGATGGGAAGTTGAGGTTATGTTGGCTATGCTATAGTTCCTTGTGGCTGAAAAGGAGTAGCAGTAGCTGGGGAAGCACATTGGAAGTGATGTGCAAGGGTGGGGGAAACACCCTAGTCATGGGGAATGGAGGTTGAGAAGTTTTCTTGAGGAAAATGAAAATATGGGAGTGTTTCCAAGAGTGTGGGAGAGGAGTGGGATGGATGGGTGGAAGGTGATGAAGGAGAGGGAGGGGATGGAGGGGATGGAGGTTGAGTGGGTGGGGCTTAAATAGATGCTTCCCATTTCTTATCTCTCTTAGCCTTGGTAGGGGGTCGTAGCTCTAGAAATTACCCTTTGTTGGGTGTAGATCTTAACACTCTATGGAACTTCTGAGGGGAGAATGGACCAATTCGATCTAGCTTAGCAAAGGGGCGACCCTCCTTCTAGAACCCATTCTGTTGATGGGTGTTTTTGCACTTTCTCAACATAGGTAGCACACAAGTGTACTACCTCTCTTGAAAGGTAAAAATTTGCAAACAAGTTTCAAATTACTACCCCAAGGTCTCTTAGGTGTTAGGTCAACACTTTCCAAACAACTCAGTTGATTGATGTGATTTGCTGGTAATCACAAAGGGAATTTATGTTTCACTAAGTTAGAAAGGAATTGGATCTTCAAATGGAGTTTTGTGAAATTTTTGAAGTGAAATGCAATTGCTGCAAGTTCAAAGAAATAGTCCAAAGCTCCATGTTGAACATAAAATTTGGCTTTATTTGGCTTTACAATGATGTTGGAACTTCACCTTAACTTCAATTTCAAAGAAAATTTAAAAGGGAAAATGGATAGAAGGGTTCTTAGACCTGCAAATAATCTTGAATAGTAATAATGGAGGATGCTATAGTGGACAACCTTTCTAAAACTAAGTTCCACTTAACCAAAATAGCTAACTGTTTCAAGAAACTAGTGCTTGTTGGAAAAACAAGGACAAACAACTAAGAGGGGGATTGAATTAGTTGTCACTGAATATTAAACTTTTCAAACTTTACTCAACTTAATCTCATATCTGATGAATGAATAATAAACCATAAATAATCAACACATCAAAAACACAAAGAACACCAAGATTTCTTTACATGGAAACCCTATTAGGGGGAAAACCATGAAGGATGTTAGTCCAAAATATTATACCATATTAAAAGTACAATGAGAATAATAATAGGAATGCACGTGCATTCAAGCACACTACCTATAGCTCACTTCCCAAAAATACACAGTAATTTGGATTAGATCCATAGGGCGTGAACTGAGAAAATAGCTTCTACACAAGCCTAATTACAGTTCCAATTAAGCACATAAAACCTTCTTCACACTTTGCTCCACCTTCTTCTCACTCTGCTCTGTAATTGAGTGATTAGATCAATGTTTACACACTTTCTCCTTCTCTAGCTTTCCTTTTCTTTCACACACACTAACTTCACTCAAACAACCACTCTTATATATCTGCAACATGAAATACATCAACAACTTAGTTGGCCAGAAATATAAAACATATTTTCAATGTCGGCCCAAGTTTACAAATAAATTTTAATGTGAATCAAACACCATCGGCTGATATTATGATGAGACCCAAAACAATATCCTTGAGTGTTCCAAACATTCAAATTTTAATCTTCAAGGATCTAAAACACATTACAACCATCATGTCGTCAAGAACATGAAAACCCAAACACACATGAGAAAAATATTTGACCACAAACATACCAATCAACATGGGCATACAACAAAGATAGAGAATGATCTAGAAGCATCCACAATCAACCAAAATTAACAAAGAAGCATCTGAAAAAATAGAAATTATCATAATCACATAAAATTCAATCAGGAACATTGACAAAGACCATCCATATGATAGACTTTGTAGTTCTTATATGCAGCATAAACAAGAACTAGTCTAACAGCTTCAATTCTGGCAATAGGGGCAAAGGTTTCTTCAAAATCAATACCTTCCAATTGTGAATACTCTTTACATACTAGCCTTTCTTTATTTCTGACCATTTCACCTTGTTCATTCAACTTATTCTGAAATACCCATTTAGTAACAATCACATTTTTCTCTTTAGGTTTGGGAACAAGTATCCATGTATCATTCTTTTCAATCTACATCAGTTTTTCCTTCATAGCTTCCATCCAGTTTTCATCTTTGCAGGCTTCATTGACATCTTTAGGTTTAATCTTGTAAATTAGACAATACTCTTCTGCTATCTTTCTCCCAGTCTACACACCTTTATTCTTGTCTCCTATAATTTTATTTTTAGAATGATTTAGCATTACATACCTTGGAACTTTAGGACTCTCTCGAGCTTCTGGTTCTTCTATTCTTTCTTTTTCACTTACACTTGTCTCTCTTTTCTGACTTACTTGATTTACCGAAAAAAATGAAGTCAGTTTACTAGAGCATATGGAACAATCTGAAGTTTATTCTGTGTCTGAGCATTTTTCTCTTTGTTTGTACTATCTTCCTGATCATCTGAATCATATCCATAGTATCTAGATGGTCTAGCAAAGTCCTCATCAACTCTAAAATTTGCACTCTCAACCATCTTTCTTAATCTTCTATTATACCACCCATAGGCCTTGATTTTAGTAGAGTAACCTAGAAAGAAGGAGGCAAGGATTTGAGAAATTTACTAGTGTATCTCTTATCATATTTGTTAATGATCTATTTTCTTCAATAGCATGAGCTTTTTATTTGTAAGGAGGAAACAATTTGAGAAATTTAGCTACAATTTCTTCCTCTTCCAGGGTACCACCAACACATCTAATACCCATCACTAGTTCATTTACTCTCTGCATAAAAGAAGAGATATTTTCATCTGCACCCATCTTCAAATTTTCATACTTGCCTTTCAAAATCTATAGCTTAGCCATCTTCACATGTACATATCCTTCATACAAAGTTTCCAGCTTCATTCAAATCTCATGAACTGTCTTCAGACCTACCACATTTTTCATCTCCGAATTTCTTAGAGTGCTTAGCAAAGCTTCCATAGCCTTGACATTATTCTCAACTTCTTTAATCTCATTAGTAGTGGAAGGA
This sequence comes from Sequoia sempervirens, assembly GCA_007258455.2. Taxonomy (NCBI): domain Eukaryota; kingdom Viridiplantae; phylum Streptophyta; class Pinopsida; order Cupressales; family Cupressaceae; genus Sequoia; species Sequoia sempervirens. The sequence goes on along the minus strand of VDFB02262105.1, from coordinate 88,406 downwards.
CCATTCTGAGGAATAACATATAGATTCTTTGTAATCTTCAAGAAGGGTTCTCCAATACACCTTAAATGACATTCCATCTTGGCTTTTTGTAATGAGTAGTTTGTTCCATCGAATCTAGGACTTTCCTTCTTGTATGATTCCATCTTAGATCACCTCAAGCTTTTAAAATTCTTAAGAGGAACCTACTCTGATACCAATTGTTGGAAAAAAAAGGATAGACAACTAAGAGGGGAGGGTGAATTAGTTGTCATAGAATATTAAACTTTTCAATATTTTACTCAACTTAATCTCAGATCTGATGAATGAACAATAAACCATAAACAATCAACACATTAGAAACATATAGAACACCAAGATTTTTTATGAGGAAACCCTATTAGGGGGAAAACCATGGTGGATGTTAGTCCACAATATTATACCCTGTTAAAAGTATAATGAGAATAATAATGGGAATGCACATGCATTCAAGCCCACTGCCTAGAGCTCATTGCTCAAATACAAGAGGGCTCACTACCCAACAATACGCAATAATTTGGATTAGATCCACAGGGTGTGAACTGAGAAAATAGCTTCTCCACAAGCCTGATTATAGTTCCAATTAAGCATAACAAACCTTCTTCACACTTTGCTCAACCTTCTTCTCACTCTACTCTATAATTGAATGATTTGATCAATGTTTGCACACTTTATCTTTCTATGGCTTTCCTTTTCTTTCACACACACTAACTTCTCTCAAAACCACTCTTATATATATGCAACATGAAATACATCAACAACTTAGTCATCCAATAATATTAAACATATTTGCAATGTCAACCCAAGTTTACAAATAAATTTTAATGTGAATCAAACATCATTGGCTAATATTATGATGAGACCCAAAAAAATATCCTCGAGTGCACCAAACATTCAAATTTTAATCTTCAAGGATCTACAACACATTACAACCATCATTCAAATCTTGGTGTTTTCTATGTTTCTGATGTGTTAATTGTTAATTGTTTATTGTTCTTTCATCAGATCTGAGATTAAGTAAATTTTGGAAAGTTTAATATTTTGTGACAACTAATTCACCTCCCCTCTTAGTTGTCTATCCTTATTTTTCCAACAATGCTATCTTCTAAGGTTTGTAGATTTTTAGCTATCCATTCACCATGAAGCATGAACAATAGATGAATTTTAAGTGCAGCAATGAGTTAATATTCAAACTAGCTTTATGCTAGTATTCATCATCAACAAACAACAAAAAGCATGAACATGGAAGGAATCAACACAATAACATTCTTCACTATCAATGTGCAACATGAACTAACTACTAAAAGCAACTTAAAACTTAGAACAAAAAAATTAAAATCTAATTTTGAGAACATGAATCATGCGACATGTGAAGAAACACAAGAATCCACCAAAACAATGTAATTCTCATTAAAAAATTTATAGTGTGTCTTTAAACAACAACTCAACTCTCTCCTTGAAAATGAGAGGAGACCCCTATTTATAGTTTTCCAAAAGTGAAATGAATGGCCAAGATTTACTTTCATTATGTGGCCAAGATTCATTTTACATTAGGATTTCACTTACCCCTAAAATATATAAAAATACACTTTTGTCTCATTCCTATTTTGTCCTCTAGTGGCTCTAAACTGTAGCAATTTTTTCTTCTAGTGTTTGCCTTCTTTTCCAACTATACTATCAGAAACTCATCATCAATCAATGGCTTTCCTTCATTCTTCTGAAGTGTGGCATACTCAACAAATTTCCCAGTCAAATCCTAGACCTTATTCCATTCCATGATGTTGAATTGAAGGATCTGAAAGGTTAGCCTTTTGAACCTCCCTATGATCTGCTCCTAATGCTTGGTGCATCTAGGTGTGGCCTTGATTACCTACTCAAATTGAGTAAATTCTCTTGCAGTAAAGTCCATGAAATCTAGCATTAATGCATTTGCAGCCCCTCACTCCATCTTCTTACAAAAGAATGGCTTGATTTTCTCTGGATCTAGATCTAGGGCTAGAATTTCATAGTTAGTCATTATCTTAAGGTAGTCCTCACTATCAGTTTTGTGCTCCATAACCCATTAGAGGTCAAGCTCAACTTCATGCATTACCCTTTCTAAGACTTTCCTTTTATGATCAAGCCCATTTTCCAAGTCTGTATTATCTAGTGATCATCTTTGACGAGCCCCGACTCCTTTTCCGATGTCATTTCATACATCTTAAGAATGGCCTCAATGTTAGGATAGGTGATCCTATATAGCTTGGTGAATTTGTGGAATGTTTTCTTAGTGGCCTCCATCTGCTTTTGCAAATTCCATAATTTGTTGAGAATTCAGGAAACATGTCAAATTCCCATTTCACCATTATAGATCTCCCATTGGAACCAATCCCCTTTGGTCTTGGTCCAACTCTTCATTTTCTCCATTTTTTTAAGTTCTTCTTGAGAGAGAAGAAGGGGCACAGATGGCGTTGTTGCAGTCTCTTCCTCTAGGGACGTCCATTATTGGATGTAGGTGGTGAGATCCACCACTTGTGCCTTTAGTTCCTATTTGGAGGACTGATCCTTGTTCATTTTTTGTACGATCATTGTGATTGACCCTTGGAACTCATCGATCTTCTACTCTCTGGTTTTCAAGCCCAAATTAATGGTAGAGATGTGTAGCTAACTCCTTCACCTTTTTCTATTATGGGGGTAGAAATTTGTATTGTTCTTGATCTTGAGGCATCAACCATAATGTGAGAGTGGAATCTAGGCTTCTTTTCCTTTCTTTTTTTTGTTTGTGCTCTAGCTACTATTGCCTTGATTCGGGCCTTTGGATCAATGACTGTAGGGGCTTTCTTTTGCAGCTATCCCTCTAGCCAATCAGGCACCTAAGCATCTCCTGTGGGTGATTCATGATCACCTTCCTCTCTTCATTCATATTGAGGCTATTCCTCTTCATGGCTCATGGCTTCTTGATATATTCTCTCTTCTTCATCTGAGTCCTTTATTTATATAGCATTCTCGTTGTCTGACTCAACAAAGGCTAGGTTTTCCTTAGTGACATCATCTTTTTGGGGTATTTCCCCCTTTTCCTTTTCAAGCTTGACATGATGCTCAGGCTTGGGGTTATATCTTTATCCTATTCTTCCTCTTCTTCCTTTTTAGGAGGAACTTCTTCTTCTTGGATGGGGCCTTTGTCTTGACCAATTAGTGGAGGCTCTCTAAGTATCTCCATGTTGACATCAATATCAACTTTTTCCTTAGAAGCCTTCCCTTTTGGATCAAACCTTTCACCTACATCCTTGAACTGCTAGGACAAATCCTCTTCCAATTCTTGATCTAGGGTTTCTATTATGTACCTTTCATTAAGATCCACAGTATCTTCCTTCAAAGAGTGTGAACTTTCATCGGACGCCATCTTATCTAGGCTTATGCTCAGCCTACCCTCTAGATGTTCAAAATAATAATCTTTAAAATGGTCCTCAGGAATTTTGACTATACCTTTTGCAACCTACCTTTGGCGCTTCTCCTTCTCTTTAGAAATTTGCATAGTGGAATTCATCTTTGGTGGCTCTATAGGTGGCGAAGGAATAGGTAGGCCAATGATGATCTGGGCCATCAAGGCCTATACTATAGGATTCATTATTACTCTAAAAATATCTACAAGTATACCTTGCATGTACTTTCTGAAGGCATCTAGAAAGGTGAGAGGAGGCATAGTAGTAGTGGAAATTGCAAGCATTGGGGTAGAGAGAGTGAGTAGTGGAGGAGGTATCAGGGAGGACGATACCAGAGATTTTGTAGATGAGGATGAATCTTGTACCATTACTGGGGTTGTTGGTGAGGTGGAAGCGAGGTAGATCGATATGTCCACAAAGAGTGGAGAGGAAATAGGTAGTGCCTTATACATGGGAGGCGAAGGAGTGGCAATGATAGCAATAGTAGTGGGAGTAGAAGTGGTAGGTGATGATTGTGGTTTCTTGGTTTCTTCTTCTCCTTCCTATTGGGGATCCTCCTCAATTGAAGGCATTTCACTTAAAAACCCCCCTATTTTCTTTAGTTTCTTTAAGGACTTTCCCTCCACAGCCTTCCTAGTGTACACCTTGTGCTTGGGATGGTGCTATGGGGTATCCTTCCTTTTCTTTGACCTTTTTGCTAGAGGAGATTTGGGTGCTTATTCTATTGGGGTAGTAGCTACTCCACTATCAGTTTCACTCTCAAGCTCATCCTTGAGCTCACCGTAAGTCAATACAACTCCTTGCACTTTAAGCTAGGAAATTTGGGCATCTACCCATTTCCTTGTTCTATTTTCAAGTAGTCGTGTTACTATATGGAGGTCAGTGACTTCTTCTTCATCCCAATCTATCAATGGTAGCAACAAGTTGGCAACATCATGAAACCTCTCATCAACAATTGTATTGTCTTCTTCTACTATTTGGTTGAGCATAGAATTTTTTTTATTGAACTCACAAATTGGGTTGTCATTCACATGTAGTGCCTCATTCACACTTCCTTATTATCTTGACAATTAGCCCATAAGTCTTTGAATTGGGGGCGATGAGCATACTATCTGTCAACCCATTTCTTCAATTTACCATACAGTTCCATCCTTCCCCAGGTTGTGTGGAGGTCCAGATTGTATTCTACTATCTCTTTCTTCAAATATTCTGCACATTGGGTAGTGAGACATGAATAGATTACTTTCCCAAAGGTTAGGGGATATGGGATTCCCACTCTATGTTTTTCACTTAGTAGGGCATGGGTGTTATGTAGTTTTTGAAATACCTCCAACAGGATCATCCAGCCATTGGGATAATGTAAAAACTTATAAGGTCTCAAAAAAACCCTTATGTTCTGATGTATATAAACTTTGGGAGCTATATAAACAGATACCCAAACCATTGCATGAAGGCCCTGGCACTATGTGAGACTCTTCTCTCAAATTCTCCCCCAAGGAGTCTGATGATGTGCCCAATGAAGGCATCATTTACCCTTAGGTATTCCCTCTTGAATTTTTGATACTATAGCTAAGGGTAGAGGTTGTATACTTTAAGGTCTCCTCTCCTTGGTTTTGGGTTATATGAAAAAAAGAGGCCCTTGTACGAGAATGACTCTTCCAAGAGGTACACTAGGTAGGAAGTCATGTAGAATTTAGACATTTTCTTCATAGCCATAAGCTAGTTATGAATGTTGTCACTGATGATTTTTTCCTAATGGAACTTTGTCTTGCCTCATATGATATCCTCAATAAGTAGAACTTTCATTCTTTAAAGAAGAAAGTAGTAGGGAGGCCTATTACCTAGCTTAGTAGGGTGACCAAATTGTGATATTCCTCATGGAAGTCACTTTTGAATAGGGGCACTACCTATCTTCTCCTTCAACCAGTGTTGGTTGGTTAGTTTCATACATGCTAAAGGGTCCACTTTCCACATGTTTTCAGCATATCCCTTTTCTATTTCCCCCATTATGTCAAATGTGGGAATGTCGAATGCTTGGACTATGGATCTAGTAGACAAATCTACCAACACTCTGCCATCATGATCAACAATTTTCCTACTACTATGATAGTATTCTCTGCATACCATCACTAGTTCTGGAGAAATGAGCATGGCTGGAAAGTTGGCTTCCTTGGTGAGACCACTCGCTCTAATTTTTCATGCATTTTTAGTTGTAGGGAGAATCATTACCCTTCACCATAACTCATCTATGTCCACATGCCCAAGGTTGGTATTTGACACTGAGTCCTAGGTAGAGGTGATCTTATGGGTGTATTTCACCCCATGGAACTAGTACTTCATTTGATCCTTTTCTTCCTTCCGTCGTGATAGGCATGCAGGTTTCTTTCCTTTCTCTTTCTTGGTAGAATTCCCTAATGGACCTCCATTAGATTCCATAAATCCTGCAAACAAAAATGCAATAAATGTATTCGCATAAAAAATCAGGGAAGCATTAGTAAAATCCTACAAAATGAGGGTTAGATCTAATAATTTAGCACTAGGAGTTCATAAAATTCATCAATATACATCATTAAAAGCTTGTTTGGATCAAATACAGGAATGTGGGCCTAGGGATGTGAGTTTTCCTAGGTTGGAAGCTATAAGGAGTGATCAGGAGCAAGATGACACTATGGTCACGATGACTCATAGATAGCCACTCATAGTAAAAATTCCACAGTAGGGTCTTTGGAGCTACTTAATTCCACAGTAGGGTCTTTGGAGATCACTTGGAACATGTGAAAATAAATTCCACAGTAGGGTCTTTGGAGATCACTTGGAACATGTGAAAATAAATTGTCAGGTCTTTGGAGCTACTTAATTGGTACTCTTTCTCATGCAGGTTCAAGGAATGTGGAGGTATGAGGCTCCATGGACATTTAGGGCTCCACCATCGAGCAACAACGAACAAGGTATGATGCCCCACAAAGAGAAGTCTACAATGTGAGATGCACAAGGTCCCTAGTTGGCATGAGTTATATTAGTTTTGATCACTTGGAGGCATGCAGGCGGGGTCCACCAAAAAGGTGTTGTGTAAAGGTAGGTTAAGAATGACAACAATGAGGTGGTGCCCTGCATGTGTCAATCCACACAGATGGACCCACAAATAGTTTCACTCAATCACTTTATCTGAGATGAATTTAGACAATAGAGGAGGTTGCAGACTCTGCATCATGGGTAGAAAGGAGGACATCGTTGCTAGCCAACAACAATTGGGCGATGGTGGGCCACAGGAAGTGGCCCATAAGAAAGAGTCTACATGGCACCAAACTTTGTTTTTGTTGAAGCCTCAAGAGGAGATGACTTAAGTGGAGTTTGGAGCATGGGAAAATGAGGTCACTTGGGTTCTTGGAATGGAAAAGGAGGTGAGGTGGTTCATAGACAAACCCCTGTAGAGATAAACACGTAAGAAATTTTTACCTTAGTGTTTTCATTTGGGAAATTAGAGTGGCGAGGAAGACCACAGAGTCTGCGATGCGAGTGGAGACGATAGCTCAACTATCAAGGAAAAGGTGCTTGGATGATAGTGAAGAGTAGGCAATGACCTACACGGGATGGTTTGTAAAAAATTTAAACATTTGGCACTTGGAGGAAATGACTCTTGTGGGTCATGCAATCTTGGAAGAAAATAGTGGTAAGTCATTTGAGAATAGTGGCAAGATGACTACTATTCACATGTGGCAACATGCATTGATAGACCTATAAGAATTACTTAAATAGTTTGCACTATCTAGAAGTGGCTTTGGTAGGGCCCATGATGTGGGAGGCTAGTGAAGGTAGGCTAGTTTTCTAGCGGCGATGAGAGCATGACCATCCGCAAATGATGACCCACAAGGGTAGACTCGTAGGGGTTCAATACTTAGGTTTTCTTTTCAAAATTGACCGCTTGAGTTTTGACCAAGGTAGTGATAAGGACGCAGTGAATTGCAATAGGGGTTGTGCCATGCGAAGAATAGTGACGATGAGGACTAGTCCCACATAGTCTGAAAAACATCGTTTAGATAATTTCTAAGGAATTTTTGAATGATTTTATGTAGGGCGTGTTGTTGGAAAGGTCATTGAACGTTTCAAATGTTTTAATGGTTCACCTTAAATATTTATCCATCATTTACCAACCCTATCTATGGAAAGGATGAATATTAATGGGTTAGAGGAAAAATCACTTGGAGGTGATGTAGGATTTTTCTAACAATCACGTTGTTGATCCTCCTCGAGCTTGTGCAGGTGTGCGGGGTTCAATCCTTGTTCTTCTTTATAAAAAAATTCAAACTTGGTTGATGAAAATGATAGGTCGAGTAGGTTTTTTATAGGAAAAATCTCATTAATGACCCATAATAAATGTAGGTATGATGGTCAGTGAGGTAGCTAGGCACAAAATTTGGCATACCTATGGTGGGAAGTGTGGATCTCATAGTGCGGAAGGACCCCAAGCCTTCATCATTGGTGAATGGTCAGGGAATGATGAAAAAGAGGGTTGTAGGACTTTCCATGTAGGTGGACATCCTAGGTCAGCCATAGTTTCAAGGGAAAAGAGATGACAATGTCATGCAAGGTGAAGCCCACAACTGTAGACTCGTAGGAGTTGGAGGATGCCAGAGAAAAAGATTGAGGCAAACCCTACAAAAGCCAAATACTTAGAAAATTTTAGGGTGGTGAATTTTGGTTAACTAAAGAATGGTGACTTTAGGGCTCTTGACCACTTTAAGCTCAAAACTATGGGTATTTAAAATGAGGTGAAGGCAAAAAGCAACTACGTGAAGGTGAAAGAAAAGAGTGGGTTCCCAGACCAAATGAGGTGTGTGTGATATAGACACAACAGACACCACTGGAGCTTCTTATTATCTTTCATTTTCATCATTTTTATTCTCTTTCTCATCCCTTTCCTATTCTTCCACAATTTCTTTAATTCTTACACAATCAGGTTCATCTAATACATATCCATCAATATAAATTGAATTATTCATTGTCTTATCAACCTTGACATTTGAACTTTCCACAATCTTTTTCAGTCTTTTATTAGAACATTTTTAGGTTTTTATTTTAGTAGAATATCCAAGAAAAATTCCTTCATCACTTCTTGCATAAAACTTTTTGAAAGTTTCTTCATCCCTTCTAATATAACATTTTCTTCCAAATAGCTTGAAATACTTAACAATGGGAATTCTTCCAAACCATAGATCATAGGATGTCTTTCTAATATTTTCTCTTTCTTGTACTCAATTTAATACATAAAAAACAACATGAATAACTTCTCTCTAGTAGACTTCTAGTAAACCAACCTCAGTAATAATTGATCTAACGGCCTCTTGAACTATCATGTTCTTTCTTTCAACAACTCTGTTGAGGAGTTATTTGGGTAGATAATTGTCTCATTATTCCATGCACTTCACAAAACATATTAAAATCATGGGAGGTGAATTATTCATCTCTATCAGACCTTAAGCATTTTATCCTTAAATTCACTTAATTTTCAACTATAGCTTTGAATGCCTTGAATATATCTAATGCATCTGATATCTCTCTAATAAATGTAATGCATGTATATCTAGAATAATCTTCAATCAAAAGGATAAAGTACCTTTCACCTTGCATCCTTTACTGCACATCTGTCCAACACTCAAAAGATTATTCCTTAAACCCTTAACATAGTAGACATCATTAGTATTATGCTTTCCATCAAAACTTATTGAACCTATCCCACAAATTTTAGCACTAGTATCATCTCCAAACATAACCAACCCTCCATCATATTTTTCAAGTTTAAAAAAATTACTCTTATCACCAATCATCTAATGTGAACAATCACTTTCAACAACCCAATAGTTATTTTCCTATTTAGCATGTAGAGCAAAGATTATAGTACCTTCATTTTTCTCCTTCTCTAGAGGGCATGCCTTCACCTATTTTTCATAATTAGCATAAGTAGGTTCATCCTTTATATCCAAGAACAAGAATTCATTATAATCAGGGTCTTCATAATCAGAATCTTCATCAAATATACTACCATTCTCATTCACATAATATTCTCTGTTGATCTTCTTTTGTTTCCTTTCTTTCTCATATCTTTGTTTATTCCTCTTAGCTCTTTTTGGAAACTTTGCAGCATAATGACCTATTTCTCCACAACTAAAAAATTTAAAGGGTAACTTACCTCCATACTTTTAGAGGCTTTCTTTATTCTTCTCAAAAATTTAGCTTCTATTTCATCAAGATTTTCTTCATCTGTATCTTCAACATTTGTATCCTTAAAGATAGTCTCTAATTTGCATCCATTCCTCATATTTGGATTCCCCATCTCATAATATGTCAAAGATCCCAGCAACATATCTTTAGTGTAGGTCTTATAATTATACTCTGTTCAATAGCACAAAAATTTTCACTATAAGCATTAGGGAGAGTTCTGAGAATCTTCTTTACAATCCTAGTTTCTTCTACAGTAGCACCAAGTCCTTGCATTCTAGCTACTATCTCATCTAATCTTTGTACATAAGCTTTAACACTATTATCTTCATACATGTGTAGGAGGTCAAACTATGTTTCCAAATTCTACAATTTTTCCTCTTTGACTCTTTCATCACCTTCATGTGCCCTTTCCAAAGCATCCCAAAATTCCTTAGCAGTATTTAAATTCTTAACCTTAATCAACTCAAAATGTACAAGATTGTTCTTCAAAATGTACTTTTCCTTATTGTTCACTTCATGTGCCTTGATATCATCAGTTTTACTCAGACCATTAGCAAGAGGAGTGTAAGGATTCTTGTAAGCTTTCTCCACATCATATCCACAATAGTCCAAATATTCTTCCATCAATATTTTCTAGATAGCATAATTAGTTCCATCAAACCTTAGATAATCATAAGTAACTTTGTTATCCATCCCATACCTTCCTTAAGTGATTAAGATCTACTCCAAGGAACCAAGTTTTGATAAAAATTATTGGATAGGAAAACTAAGAGGGTGGGTGAATCAACTGTATAAAATTAAACCTTTAAAATCATTCACCAAAACTAATCCTTAATACTACTTAAATGAATAAACATTAAGTGCAAGTGCAAAAATTGAAAACCATCACACAAACATAGCAATGCCATATTTATTTGGAAAACTCAATAAGGGAAAAATCACGGTGAGGATTAACTCACACTATAGAGAATATCAAAACTGATTACAAAAGGCTCACTTCTTGAGGTACAAGGCTCACTGCCAGAACAAGGACTTACTGTCTAGATCAGGACTCACTGTCCAACAGGGGAAAAAACCCAGAGGGTTCACTGTCACAAAGATACAAAGAAGATAGAAGAGATATGTTACAAAGAGAAGACAGTCTCAATGCAATAGAGAAATCCACCATAATTTTCTTAACCACTCATAGATATGCATGAATGATAGAGTACACCTTCAACTCATTGCATCCAAAAACTCAACATTTAAGCTTTGCATTGATCTTACACACTTGCATCACACACACTCACTGATTTACATCAATATCATATCTATCTACTCAATTTCTTTGCACTTATCTTTCTTTGTACTATCCTTTCTCAACACTAGCTCATCATGTATTTATACCATCTCCAACTTTCAAACATATCCAAAGTTGACCATACAATACTAAATTAAAATTAGATTGGTGCCAAAACATCCTAGGGTGGAATTAGAATAAGGGAAGCTGAAACAAATGCTTAGGGGTATGTGTAGGATCATCATGAAAAAAATAGGCCTTTAAGTGGTGATGAAATTTAGAAAAATCAAAGTTAGACAACTTGACCTAAAAATTTGAATAAAGTTATCTATATTATTTCAAAAATATCTAAGAATAGAATCTATAGCAAATTGAATGTAGTTTCTAAACTACTAGGTTTATTTAAAAAAAAAAAACTATTTGGTGAAAATTTGAAATTTCAATGTAGTAGCACTTAAATTTCAGGGAAAATAAGATGTAGGCATCTTTCACCATCCTAACCACAATAAAATGATAATATTTTTAATAATATTTTAGATATAATTAGAGGACTCTCAATGTCATGCATATTTTTTCAATATTTTTTTCCAAGTAAATAATTAATTATGATTTTTTTATTACAACTATTAAAAAATATAAAAACTCATATGTCTGACCACCTTAACTTGGTCAAAAATTCATGATTTTTTTTTTTTTTAATCTATAGTATGCAAAGTATAAAATGTTACACATGTTTTGAATTCAAAAAATGTGATACCATTTGAAAGCTATAGATGTTTTTCAATCAAGACTTTAGTCGTAATTCAAATAGAAAATGAATAATAATTATTTATTAAATTTAAAGTAAAGCATAATTTATATTAGTGGAAAGGTGAGAATATCCTTTAAAAACCTTTTTCGTTTGGTCAATTTTGGGTTAAAAAATTTTTATCAGCCACATACCCTACACATACCCATCATATCACCACTCTTTGGTCCATCATGATCCTACACATACCCTTAGTAAGAACCCAAATAGATCCAACATGCAACATCAATTTTGAAGATAGTGTTTAACACCAGGCCAACCAAACCAATGTAAAAAATAGAACAATTAAGCACGAACCTTTTAGATACCAAAATTATCTTCAATACAATCATAACAAATCAACTCTAGAACTACAAGTCATAAGACTTCACCAAAGAGAAATCTAGACCAAAAACTTTTCTCCTGAACCTCAACTAGAACACAAAAAATCACAATTCACAACTAGTGAAGATAAATAACACTGCATAATGAATCAAGATCCAAAAATATGGATATAGTAGAATCCAACAACCATGACCGACATATCAGAACCACATAAACATAGGAGAAAATACCAAACCATAACCTGGAGCAACTAATGAATGCCTACAACCTTTCTTCAATACAATTTTCTCAATATCCTCAACATATATAGCCAATAACCTGCAACCATGACATTAATGACAACAACAACCAGTTAACAACTAATTGATTATTTTACATCAATGAAAACACTTTCAATCTTTTCCATTCTTGTAACACTTGCAAACCTATTGCTAATTATCTAATACTCTCAAGGGTATTTGTAGCTATTCTCATACGTGTTCCTATTATACAATTTTATCACACATTTGGTGGTTCTATCCCCAAAACAATGACACTTGGAAAGTGGTTAGTGGTGCCATGACATTAATTTCCCTAGCTAGCCTTAAAATTTTCACCATCTAGAGCCGAAGGTGAAGAAAAACAAGTATCACATATTATCTTTATAGTATAGTAATTATAACGTTTAAAAAAAATGAGTGTAAGTTTTGTTAAAGTGAATAAAATTAGATTTAAGTTTTGTTAATGTGAATAAAATCAGATGTAAGTTTTGTTAATTATAATATAATTAAATATAAGTTTTGTTAATTATAGTATTTTAGTTTTTACACGATTTTGTTGTCTCTATAATCTTGATTACCAGTTCTTTTGTTGTATTATTTTTTTATTTGATCTTATTTAGGTCTCTTTATCTAAACCTATATGCATTTTCATTTGATATCAAATATCTTTCAATTTTCCATTTTACCTTGTCATGTATCTAATGAAATTTTAATTTTATCTTATAATTTTTCATTTTACTTTGTGTCATGTATGTAATTAAGTTTTAGAAAATAAATATATTAATACACATTTATGAAAAATATTTGTTAAAATAAACTTATTAATTATCAATAAAGATATTTGGAATTAAATAGTAATAAACAAGTAAAAAAAAAAACACTTATAAAATAAAAATATATTTTCTAAATATTAATATATTAATACAAATTTGATATAATCATGATACATTAATATTAATAATTATTAATTTTAGCTTTATGGGATTGCATGCCTATATTCTAGCATAATATAAAAAAATGAGTAGTTTTTATAATTATAATAAGTCACATAATTTTATATAAATATGTTATTAAACATTTATTATTAAACTAAATTTATTAATTACCATTAAAGTTATTTGAATTTAAATAATAATAAACTATTAAAAAATATAACACTTATAACACACAAATATTATTTGTCAATGTTTATATATTAATAATTATTAATTCTAGCTTAGTTGGAAAAAATGGTTGTATATCTATATTATAGTTTAATGAGACAAAAAATTGCAATAAGTTGGTTCATAATAATGATAGGATATAAATTTAAATTTTAAATTTTAAGAAATTAATATTAAATAATAAGATTTGATCAATATTCTTACTCAAACATTTATTAGTATTTATTCAATTTTAAAAAAATAATTAATCAAGATAAAATCCATTCTAATAGTTCATTTTCAATTTTTAAAAACCAACTTATAAATAAACTCTTTTACAATATAAAATGGGCATTTGAGTCTAAATAATAATAATAATTAATATTACTATTATTATAATTTTATGTGAAATAATTAAATTTGATTAAGAGATAAATAAAGAAAGAAAAATTAAAGTTATTTTGTTAAAAATTAATTTAAAGAGTATATGAATTTTTCTTTATTATAAGATTATAAAAAAAAGGGTCATTAATTTTAAGATGAATTATATATATAAATATATATATATAAATAATGAAACAAATGTATAGTTTGGTGTTAATTTCTATATTTTATTGGGTGTTATAATAATAATAATTAATATTATTATTATTATAATTAAATTATGTGAAATAATTAAATTTGATTAAAAGATAAATAAATTAATTAATTAATTTTTTTTTTTTTAATGTATTAATTTAAATAGTATATGATTTTTTCTTTATTATAAGATTATAAAAGAAATTTTTCATTTATTTTAAGATGAATGATATTATGAAGAAATGACTATATATGGTTATAATGAATAAAATGTATAGTTTGGTGTTAATTTCTAAGAATCTTTTGAGTATTTTATTTGGAGTATAATTTTGATTAGTTTGATTTTTAACAAAATTTTTAGATAATTATAACCCAAAAAAATATATTCTTAGATATTTTTTAGCTTTTAGATTAGATATTTCTCACATAGATTCAAATCTAATCAAGATTAGTTGTAGAACTTATAATAATGAATCTCAAATTTGTAAATTCATATTTAATCTAGTCCAATGCCAAATCAATTCTTATTAGTCATTATACATGCTAACTACCACACTAAAGCTTTCCAATTATGTCTATATGCTAAGTATAAAATAAAACAATCCCTTAATTCATTTACATCTGATATTCATCACTTTCTATGTAATATTTAAGGATTTTTCAAATTTTAGTAGCATTCTTACATTTGGACTATACAAGCTTATGGAGATATCTATACGTAAATATATTAGCTTTCTAAACAAATATTTCTTTTATCACATTACAAATATCTAGATTTAAAATTACGTCTTATTTAGGGTAGTCATTACATTCATTGGATGTGTTTCTACTACTATTGATATTAATTAATTGACTTGGTATCTTATGAGTTTGTCACAAGGAGATGATTCTTGCTTAGCAATCTCTTCAAAGATATTTTCTAGCATCACCATATTTATGATAGGTTCAAATGTTTAAGAACATATTATTTGTAGGTATAGGTGAAGTTAAATGAAAATGTTCAAATTTGTAGGTTGAAGTTCATTTCCATATAAGATTTAGATCTACAATTTGTAAATCTAATATAGATCATTTATGTAATATGTTAACTTGACCTAGAAAAATAATGAGAAACGTTCATATTCATTATTCTACAACCAATCATACATGAATAGGTGATTTAATTTTTTTTTTACTTCCTAAAAGAGGGTAAAAACTTTATTGAATCAGAACAACATTACAAAGTCAGAAGAAAGAAACCACAAGGGGCCCAACAAAACAAGAATTAATTCACACCCAAGAAGCATCTCATATCCTCCGCAACCCACTCCTCAAGAACAGGGGCCATGTCATTAGGAAGATTTCCCCAATCATCCACATACCAAGAATCTGTCCTCTCCGATGCCCATCTAGCCAAACCATCAGCCACCCTATTCCACTCCCGTGGAATATGTCAAAAAACAATGGACTCCAGAGAAGAGCACATAGAAATAATCTACTTGACAACCACAACAAGCTGCCAATTCATATCCTCCAACTGTCACTTATGCAACATATCAATAACTACCTGAGAATCAGACTCACAAACAATCCACCGCCACCCAAGGCCAACCGCACGCTCAATCGCCATAAGGATAGCACTAACCTCCATAAGATTATTGGTATGCAAACCACGATACATGGAAAAGAAAAACACCACCACTCCCAAGCTATCTCTACCAATACCACCAACTCTGGCATGCCTAGGATTACCCCTAGAAGACCCATCCGTATTGATTTTTAGCTCCCCAAGAGTAGGCGGACACCAGGAGCCATCACGAACAACCCTCTCATGCCCACACCTACGATGCACACTGCCCAAATTTCTCCTATCCCTAGTAACAAGACCCAGGGAATTAACAACACCCAAGTCCCCAGGATCAACTGGCACAGACAAATCACACTTTACAAACAAAGACTCCTGCAAAGCCCCAAGAATCTTCCTCCAAAGTTTCTCTAAGACCAATTTTTTATCCAAGAAAATCCATCTATTGCACTCCAACCAGAGATGCCAAACAATCAAACTAGGGCCAATGCTCCAAGCAATTTTAAGAAAAGAGGTTTTGGCAGGAGATGATCCCTGTCTCCTCCAGAAATCATCCAAGGCAGAGACATGGCAACACGGTAAACTCTAGAGATTCCACTAGTGATGCCAGATGTTCTTAGCAAAGGAACACTGAAAAAAGAGATGTGAGAGGCATTCATCATGCTGACCACACAAAACACACATGGAAGGGCCTTGGAACCCCCGTTTCCAAAGATTGTCCCAAGTAAGACACTTACCTTAGACAACAAGCCAAGAGAAAAAAATACACTTAGGCCAAGCAAATTTATTCCAAACATGCTTCCACCAAGGAACCTCAGAGCTCCTAAAGGCCTATTTATCCAAAACCTGATAACCAGAGGCAACCAAAAATTTACCTCGCAAATCAGGACCCCAAGCAAGAACATCCCTCTCAAGAAGAGAGTTGCAGGTGCGATTTGAAAGAATTTTAGCAAGCATTTGACGATCCTCCAAAACCCCCACAGGAGGCCAATCCTGAGGGTCCTTCCATCTGGATATAGTAATCTGACTCAAAGAGTGTTGAGATTTGAAGTCAGCCACATGACACCAACCCGCCCCCTCAAAAATCTGGCACAAGTCCTGAAGGTGGGGATGAGAAGACAAAATAGGGGGATGACCATCCCAAGAGTCATGCCAGAAGAGAGCTTCCCGACCCCCATTACAAATCCATAAAAGGCCCTGCTTCACAAGCTTGGCACCCGTTTGAGGGTACTCCAGATCATAGAGCCTTTCCCCTCCAGACTGAATCTAACAACCTCCGTGCTTTCCACCGCGCCCAAATATTTGAGGGTAAGAATTTTAGCCCACCACATATGTTGTTGTGAACACCAACACCAATACAGCTTAGCAGCCAAGGCCTGCCCATTCAAATCAGTTCATCGTAGACCAAGACCTCCTTCATGCTTCGGCCTACAAACAACATCCCATTTCACCAAGCTCCAATATCTATGAAGAAGGTTACCAGACCATAGGAACTAACGAGATATTCTCTCGAAATCTTCAATAAAACTTGAAGGAGTAGAAAGAACAAAGCACCTATAGAGAGGGAGGGCCTGGATCACAGACTTAAGAAGAGTCACTCTTCCAGCTGAAGAAAGCCACCTACAAGTCCAATGGCTGACCAAACTTTGAAACTTGTCAAGGGTCTCTTGACAAAACCTTTTTGGGAGAGAACGAATGGCAAGAGGGATTCCAAGATAGAGAAAAGGAAGTGAACTGATCTGGAAATGAAGAATACCTGCTAATCTCCTCTCGATACTCTTAGGAGCATGAAAGAAGTAAATGAGAGACTTCCCCTCATTAATGCGCTGCCCAGAGGCCGCTAAGTAGCTGTCCAAAACATTGTGCCAGTTCAAAGCCTCCTCAACCCTTGCCCTACCCATCAAGGTAGTATCATCAACAAAATGAAGATGAGTCTGAGGGGGAAGGTCATTTCCCCAATTCCAACCCTGAATCAAGCCGCTTGCAACCTGAGCACGAATAAGCCTTCCCCATCCCTCTGTAAGAAGGATGAATAAGTAAGGCGACAAAGGATCTCCTTGTCTGAGGCCTCTAGAAGCACCAAACAACTCAGTGGGCTCACCATTGAGAAGCACTGAGAAGGAGGAAGAAGTAACACAACTCCTAACCCATTCAATCCAATCATTAGCAAAGCCAAAAGCTCCAAGAATCTTGAATAGAAAGCTCCATTTAACGTGATCATATGCTTTTGCCATGTCCAACTTGATAAACATAGATTTTTCTTTTGAGGATTCCATAGAATGGATGGTATCTGCAGCAATCACAACACCATCCATGATTTGTCTACCAGCAACAAAGCCCCCCTGCTCCTCAGATATTAACCCACCAAGCCAAGGTTTCAGCCTTTCAGCAATCAGCTTAGTAATGATCTTATAAACAACGTTGCATAATGCAATAGGCCAAAAAAGATCCAAAGAATTA
Organism: Sequoia sempervirens; assembly: GCA_007258455.2. Taxonomy (NCBI): domain Eukaryota; kingdom Viridiplantae; phylum Streptophyta; class Pinopsida; order Cupressales; family Cupressaceae; genus Sequoia; species Sequoia sempervirens. The sequence continues at coordinate 70,334 of VDFB02262105.1, read as the reverse complement.
GCCCCCTCCTTCTTTGGAATGAGAGCTAAAAAAGTTGCATTCAGAGACTTCAACATTTGTTTATTCATGAAAGATTCCTTAACAACCTCTAAGAGGTCCAACTTAACCACTTCCCAAAACTCCTGAAAGAACTCAATAGGGAATCCATCGGGCCCTGGAGCTTTACCTTTCTTCATCTAAAACATAATGTTCTCAAGCTCCAACAAGGTAATAGGAGAAAGCAGTGATTCATTCATTTCATTAGACACTAACTGCGGGATACAATTCAAAATCCTTGCTTCAGTCTCCTCAGCTGGAGGCGAATCTTCAGAAAATAATGAAGAGAAATATCTAATGCATTCCGCAGAGATAGAAGTAGAAGAGGACAAAATTTCCCCATCAGACAACACAAGAGAAGAAATAACATTACCTTGCCTCCGGTCTTTAACTGAGTTGTGGAAAAAAGAAGTATTCCTATCACCAGCCTAAAGCCATTCAATACGAGACTTTTGTTTCCAAAAAATTTCTTCTCTTAACTCCCATTCCTCTACCTTTTTTGTTGCAGCAATCTCTGACAAACTCAACTCTTCTGTTAGGCCTTGATCACGAATCTGCCTAGTGATTAAGTCCAAGTTATCTTGAGCCTTCTATTTTTCATGAAACAGGTTACCAAAATGTTGCCTATTCCATCTTTTCAACTTGTATTTGACGTACTATAACCTCTTTGAGAATGAATACATAGCAGTGCCATAAGCTGGCTTCCCAAGATCCCACCAGCCAGAAATCATATCATGAAGAGACTCATCCCGGAGCCACATAAGTTGGAACTTGAACATCTGTCTAACACATCATTGAGGCACAACAACCACAAGCTTAATAGGCCAATGGTCGGAGCCACGACAATCCAATATTTCAGAACTAATCATCCACCTATCCCCCATCCAAAAACTAGACACCAAAAATCTATCTAGTCTTTCAGAGATAGCAGCATCTCCAGTTCTCCTATTATTCCATGTGAAGACTCCATTAGTTGGTTTGACATCAACTAACCTCAGAAGAGCCATATTATCCTACAAGAGCCTAGAGGAAGGCTCCAAATGAGCACTACCTCCTCTCTTCTCTTCTAAAGAAATGACAGCATTAAAATCACCAACCAGGATCCAAGGCAGATAAGGATCCAAAGACCTCACATGTCTAACATGATCCCACAGTTGTGCTTTACCTTGGAAATCAGTCAGAGCATAAATATAAGAGAGAATAACTTTCTCCCTTGACTCTAAATGAGAAGCAACACAAGAAATCGAGCTCTTACAGGAGATCCACCAAAGAGGACTAACCTTTCGGGGATCCCAGAAACAAGCCACTCCACCAGAATTACCAGAAGCACCCACACATTAACATTGGCCCCGACCCCAAATCTTAGGAGCCACACTTAACAAACTATCCACTGATAACTTAGTTTCCTGCAAGAAAATCACATCCAGAGAATGAATGCGAATCAAATCTCGAATAGCCTTTTGTCGAGGGATGCTATTCATACCCCTCACATTCCAAGAAAGAACTAACATCGTTGGGGTTGGGAAAAGTGAGCATCAATAGTCTTCACCGAACTAGCCTCAACCAATGTCTCACCAGCAAGCTTCACCTTTTCTTGGTCCTTTTTGTGGCCAACCTTAACTGATTTCTCTGGAATCCCTTTCTTAAAATATTTTTGTTGCACGCCCAAAATAGAAGAAGAAGGTTTAAGCTTACCTAGATCAAGGCTATCCCGAGCCTCCAAGTAGACCTTACCAGCACCAAAGGGGCCACCAGAATCACCCAGCACCCCATCTCCCTCACCCATAGCTAGGGCGGAAGGAGCAAGACCAAGCCCCATCTGAGGATCCTGGGCACCAAGTTGATCCACACTAGGGACCACAGAAGGCTGTACCTCAACCAACTCCTTAGAACCAGAGCCATCCGCCATTTGCATGTCAGCTGTAAACCCTTCCTCTTGAACTAACCCATCCAAAGCCTCAAATCTATTGAAAGTTTCCCCATCCTGTCTATCTTGAAAAGGCCTCTTTTGGCCTCAACCTCGATTGCGAGGTTTAACAAGAACAAAACCTTCTTTATCCATGTCCAAGCCTTGTGTTGGAACCTTACCCTTTTCCACCCTTGTATTAGGTTGGGTATCTGCATTAATTTTACCTCCTATACTAAAAGCTCGAGGACACCTCCGCAGCAGGTGTCCATATTCATGACATAGCCGACACCGAAAAGGCAACATTTCATAATCCAATGGCTGGGTCCAGGAATTAGAGCCAATAGTCAAATTAATAGAATCAGGCAGAGGCTGACTTAGATAAATCTCGACACAAACCCTCGCATAAGTAAAGATTCTCTTATCCAAAGTATGTTGAGAAGGACCAGTAGGCTTACCCAGTAATAAAGCAATCGATTGTAAAATATTTGTTCTCCAACATTCAAGTGGCAGTCAAGGAAGGCGGACCCAAACCGAGACCCTCGAAGGCAGCTCTTCTACCGAATTAAAGCCTACATGCCATGGTTTTATGAAAAGACCTACTTGGTTATAAAAATAAGGCCCCCCTTCAAATGCCTTATTTCGATCTGAAATGCACGAGAAATCTACCATAAAGAAATTGTTTGCAGCCAACAAAACATCAAAGTCACCCTTCAGAGACCATGTCTTGTGGATCCAAGTGACCAAGAAAGAGAGAGAAACCCTCAACCCCATAAACTTACAAATCAAAACATGATTACTGTAGTAATCCAGATCCTCAGCTACTACCTCTGATTGAATCACCAACACAGGATGAACTTGCGCCCTCTCCAAACATCCATTTACCTTATGCATTTTAAAGGTATTTGATTTTGTCCTACCCTCTCCAAAGGAAGCCCCATCAGCAGTCTCCGTCATAGCATCATCTCCCCTCACCTCACCAGTGATGCATTCAATTCCATTGAAACCACCCACCAAAGCACCAGACAAAACCCCAAACCAATACCAACCCACTGCAATTGACATGCAAGAGAAAAAACCTTAAAGAACATCACCCAGCATAGGAAAGCAAATAGAGCTACACCCAGCCGGCAAAAGAGAAAGAGAACACAGGTAAAGAGCCACCCCCGCGTCCGTACCACACTCCCAACAGCCAACACCAAGAAAATCAGGAAGGTAACCAGCACACAAGAAAAGAAGGCAGAAAACAAAAAATAGAAAATGGCCACCCCTGGCCACAACCCACAGCATAGCAAAACCCGTCCCCCTCACATAGGCATCAGGAACACGAACTAGAGGAGGCTAGGGCACGGGTGCCCTAGCGCGCCCACAGCAGGCTCCCAAAAACGCCATCCATAGGTGATTTAAATTTTATGATCTAAATAGTGAACAATTATTTGTCAACTATTGAAACTAGCTAAATTATTTTATTTCCTTTCATTCCCTATTTTTTATTACATAACCTATAAAAATATTAAGTTTAATTTAATTGGAATATATGGATTTTCATAACCATAAAACCTAATCTTAGTATTTAAAGTTTGTTTTATTTCTTTCAAATGATGAATTGATTTTTATACAAGACAATGTGTCACATCTTAAATTGTAATTGTGAATAGGTAATAAGAGAATTTGCTTACCATATATATTATATGCAATACCCCTCATGTTGCTAATACTTTTGATACTCTTTGACACTCTTTGGTACTCTTATGTGTTGGTTTGGTACTTGGTTTGTGATGGTGATTAGTTCACCGACTTGGTTGTGTGTGGATTCATAGTTTGGTTGGTTTGCTGCATTTGATATTACTTATGATGTTTGATGATACATTATGTGGTGGTTATATTATTTGGTTATGCTATGATTTTTCCTTAATAATATATGTGGTGATGTCATGATTCTATGTTGCTATGGTTTCTGATGTGTTTGCTAGTGAGTCTTGGTGAAAGGACAAAGTAACATCACTCACTTACGAGTGCCTTGCTACCCCACGATTACCTTTCACAGTGTGTCTGCAATGGATATTTACATGCTACTTGATGTTTGTTTATATGTAGGAATTGCAGGAACAAAGTCTCAATTCCACCTACTTCGGTAGGACAAGGTGAGCATTAAATTATCCCAACGAGTATGATGTTGAAAGAGGGAGTTGATAAGGAAGTGTCCCTGTCCCAAGTCTGCCACCTCATTGTGAGTCTTTTAGTGTCGTGGTCTTGACCTTGTCTTTGTCTCAATATTGTTGTTGTTTATTTATTTTATTTTTGGATTGTTGTTATTTAATTTATCCTTATTATATATGGGATTAATTAATGTTATCTTGTAGATATGATTAATTGTATGTAATTGTAATTTAGTTAAATGTTGGTTTTAAAATATTGTAAATTAAAAGATATTTAATTAATTAAAAAGGATAGAGTAATTAATTTAAATAAATAATGTTTGTGATAATTGTAAATTATCTTTTTCAAAATATTAATTTTATAAAATATAAGGATAATATCATGTGAGGATAATTGTGAAATTAATGAATTTTGAATTAAAATTTGTGAGATAAGTGTGAGCTTTTAAAGTAGGAAAAAGAACCAATGGATAGGTTGGATTTTTGAGGAAAAAAGAAAAAGAAAAGAAAATATTTATTTATTTTTCCTTATTTTATTGTGAGAAAAGAGAGAAGTTTCTACACACACAATATTTTTTGGATTTGGCTGAAAAATAAAAAGAAAGGTTTTTGTGCTTCTCTATAAAAAAATTCTTGGAAGGAAAAATATAATATTGATCTAGAAGTTAGCTGAAGAAGGAATTGGAGAAGGAACTATAGAGGAAATCTATTTTTGAAAGAGGAAGAAGGGTTACCGTTTTTGGATTGGACATCAAATGAAGGACTCTAGGTTCCTTTAATTTATTAATTCATTGTTCTATAAGGGAAACGAAAATCATGTCTGTCATATTCAAAAATCAATATAGATATGTTTTGAAAAAGGATTTGTTGTTGAAAAATTGCTTGTGTTAAACCTTTAAATCTTCTATAGAAATCTATTGTGAAACATTCTGAATTTTCTTCAATAAATCTAGTTGTGAAATTCTTGTTTGAAAAGAAAATCAATTTATTATGGAATTAAAATTGTGTGCTCAGATTTGTTTTGTACTATGTGAGCAAATATATATATGTGTGTGTGTGTGTGTGTGTGTGTGTGTGTGTGTGTGTGTGTGTGTGTGTGTGTGTATGTGTATATGCTTAAAAGCATATATATATGTACATATATATATAAATGATTATATATGTGGAAATTATGGAATAAATTAGATAATGTTAAATTTGTAATGCTATAGTGTAATTGAGTAAATTAGAATTAAACTATGTGATTTAAGTTAAGTTGAATATTCTCGAGTAAGTTAATCTATTTATTTCTTGGTGAAATTATTGTGTATTGAAATGTATTATATGGCGTTGTTTTATGTAATTGTGTATTCTCGAGATTATTCATTGAATCAACTGTGGTTTTCTCTTAATTGGGATTTTGTATTATGGGAAAGTCCTTTAGTTGTTATCCTTCTATAGGAGTTTAAGTTACTTATTAGGGACTCCCAGAGGCGAGGAAATGATGTTTTATTTTGATCTTTTAATTTGATTTTGGTCCCTATGTTTTAGTGGTGATTTGAGTTTACTTGGGAGTTGTACCATTTTTATGGATATTGGTTTCATATGATTTTGGCGAGATGGTTTTTCCTTGCAGATGTTCCATTTGTGGTTCAATGTTCTTGTTGGTATAATTCCTTGGTGTTGGATTTTTTTTTATGTTTGGGTTTCTAGGGAGAGTGGCTCTACATGGGGGCTAGCGCACAAAGGGGCTGTCAGGATAACCCATGATAGAGTTAGAGTAATAAGTGATAACCTTAGTAATTAATTAGGGGGTGGGTAGTTAAACATTAATCAGGATAATCATGGATGCCTTGTCTGCCTGTTAGTGCTATCATAGACTAAAAGTGGGCCGAGAAGGCCATGGTTGGCAAGATCATTGCCTCATCTTCACAAGAGGTTAACTACTCCACATGGGTAATCCTATGGAGCGACACCTGGATATAGGTTGTCAGGATAACCATAAATGGAAGCAGCACCTTGTGATAGGTTTTCTAGATAATCCATGTAAGGCCATGCAATGAAACTCTCCTCTAACATTCCTTTTGAGATGTTTTTATTGAAATCCTCTAGAAGTGGTCTATTGTTATGTTTTGGAGATTTATTATCATTATGTGATATTTCTTTTTGCTCTCTTGTTGTTCTTGTCTGGAGTTTAGTCTTGCCTTACTATTTGGATGTGCTTGGTTGGCGATCCTTCCTTATTTACTCCCAACATGGGGGTGGTTAGGTGGAACATGCTATGCACCCCGTTGGGTCCCCTTATGATGAAGTTGTACCATTTAGTGCATAGTTTTTTTGATGTATTTTTATCCAGGATTCATATGTTACTAGATGTATATTTGTAATCTAAATGTTTTCTATGTATTGATGTATCACTCCCATGTGCGTTTGGTAGATTTATGATGTAATTTTGTATATGTGTTCATGAAGAAATACTATCAGACTAATGTAATGTATTAACATACCATGTAAATCATTCTTGAACTACCATTTGTAGATACTATTAATGTTATGTTGTATCTATGGAAATATTTACTTAATATTTTCATGATTAATTTATTGTATTTGCATGTATGGTTTTATATGGTTTACTCATATCTTTTTGGATATCGTGAATGAATGTTTAGATGATGATGTGTGAATGAATGGATTATGTAATTGGTAATTTAATGTTCATATGTTAACTTTGTTATGAGATAGTTTGGTAATGACACCTCATGTACCACAAGGGACTTTGTTGTGCAACTTGAAACACTGGTTATGTTGGAAAACTTAAAGTGCATTCCTTATGTTTTTTTTTTTTAAATTGTTTCATTTTTTAGTTGTTCCTTTGGGGTTTGCGTGATGGGGTGTTACAACTTGGTATCAGAGACAAGGTTTCTAATGCTGGGTTCTCTGGGTAGTTTATGTTGGTTAGGAAACCTTTGTGTTAGCTCTTGATCTTACATAACCCTAATTGTTGTGCAGGATCATGCCTCAAGGTAGAGATCGTGGTCGAGGAAGAGGCCAGGGTGGTGGTCGTGGAGCCAAATTCCAAATTCCATCACCATTGAGTTCCTACAATTTATAGCATGAGGAATGATAGAGTCCTCAAAAAAATCAGTTAGGTGGTGTTCAGAACCCAAAACAACTGGTTTAGATAGATAGTTGCAACACCTTTTGGGGGAGATTCTTGATGAGTTGGGACCCAGGCCGAAGGAGGAGTACTAGGTCGAGACAAAAAGGGAAAGGTCACTGAGGTGGAGGGAAGTAACGACATATCAGGATGCATTGCTAGTTGGTCATATGAGAGACTTGATGAGAGCACACCTGCCTACATTCGATGGTTCTGGAGGAGGTCTGGAAGTGGAAACATGGTTAATTGATTTGGATCGATGCTTCATGATGCATCCCTATGGTAGAAATACTAAAGCTCGGTGTGCAATCATGCATCTGTGAGGCTTCACATCCACTTGGTGGTGGCTAGAAGAATAAAAGTTACATCTGGATATCAGCATGGTCACATGGGAGCTATTTCTAGATAGTTTCAGGGATCACTTCATTTCATATCATTGGAGGAAACATAGGGTAGATGAGTTTCATGACCTTAAGTAGATGTTGGTGTCCATTAAACAATATGAATGGTGATTATATGAATTGAAGCAATATGTAGGAATCAGTAATGATGAGGGGATGCTAGTTCAACATTTCGTTCAGGGCTTAAATACCCTCAGTGGTGGAGTTAGAGTCTTTGAGCCAAAGACAGTGGAGGTAGCGGTTGAGAAGGCCCATCTAGTAGAAGAAAATTTGGAAATGGCATTGGAAGGAAACACTAGAGTTCAGATCGGTAGTGTCCCAACATCAAGTTTTGGTTCTAGAGGTGGACAACCTCAAGCTATAGGGTCTTCTAGGAATTTTTAGGCACCCTCTAAGGGTGGTTCACAGCAACAGCAACAGTCATAGCCCAAACAAAACAAATCATAGTCTCAATAGGGAGATAGATCTTAGAATAGGAAGAATCGAAGCTAGCAGCGTAATAGACTAGATCATTTTCTGTAGCCTGCATAAAGCACATTGTCAGAACCTTCACAAGGCAGTTTTTGACAGGTGAGTGCACTGTCTAGTGTCAAAAGATTTGGGTGAGGCACAAGCTATTTCTCATGTGGGCAACAGGGACATATTTCTTGATAGTGTCCACAAAGGATTACTTTAGGTTTTAGCCAGAAACTAGTTGCTTCTGAGCCAACAGTGGGCAATGCGAGTAGAGCACATTAGATGTATGCGGAAATGGACAATCATCAAGCAGAATATCAGGGCACTATGATTGAGACATTAGGTGTGTTGCATGACACTATTATTTCCATACTCTTTGATTCTGGTGCATCTAACTCTTTTATATCTCCTTTAGTAGTAGAGCGATGTAGATTAGTGGCATCTAGGCAAGGTGTAAAATGGCAGGTTGAATTGGCCTTAGGGTCAAAGGTTGTAGTAGAGAAGTTTGTTCAAGGTTGTAGTCTGGATATAGGGGAATTGAAAACTAAGGTGGACCTCCAGATCCTACCACTTGGCTTGTATGATGTCATCTTGGGAATGGATTGGTTGAGTGCATATCTTGCCATGATTGACTATCATCGTAAAGCAGTGCAGTGTGTCGATGATTTTGGAAAGGAGGTAGAGATCATGTGTATTCAAAGGCCCATTTCAATGCGAATGATCTATGCCATGCAACTAAATTTTTTTTTTCAGCAGGGTTGTCAACTTTTTGCAGTATCAGTGGGTAATCTTGAGTTAGAGGATAGTCGAGGGGTGTAAATGGATGATTACCCACTCCTTAAGGGGTTTTTTGATGTTTTTCCAAGTGAGATACTGGGTATGCCACCAAAGTAGGATATACATTTTAGGATTGATCTGGTACCTGGAGCTAAGCCTATATCTCAGGCTCCATACCAGATGAAAACATAGAAGCTTCAAGAACTTTGTGTATAGTTGGAGGAGCTATTGGCTAAGGATTTTATTCACCCAAGTGTTTCCCCTTGGGTAGCACCCATAATTATCGTAAAGAATAAGGATGGTTCTCTCTGTCTATGTATTGATTACAGGAAGTTGAACAAAGTAACGGTGAAGAACCGATATCCCTTGCCTAGAATTGATGATATTTTCGATCAGATAAAAGGAGAGAATATGTTTTCTAAGATTGATCTCAAATTAGGATATCATCAGTTGTGGATTGTGGAACTAGATATTCATAAAACAACATTTCTCACTCGATATAGACATTAAAAGTTCACTATGATGTCATTCGGGTTGACAAATGTACCTTTAATCCTCATGAGCTTAATGAATGGGGTGTTGCGAATGTATTTGGATAGATTCATCCTTGTGATTCTTGACAATATTTTGATTTATTCCAAATCTATGGAGGAACATGAGGAACATCTAAGATAGGTGCTACAGTGCTTAAGGGACAATTAGTTGTATGCCAACCTGGAAAAGTGTGAATTCTATAAGACTGAAGTTTAATATTTGGGTCATGTCATTTTAGGTGAGGGAATTTCCATTGATTTTCCAAAGATTCAGGCCATTGTGGATTGGCCCGTACCCACAAATGTCTCAAAAATTTGCAGTTTCATGGGACTAGCAAGCTATTATCAATGGTTCATCCAAGGCTTTTCTAGGATTGTGAATCCAATTACCTCTCTCCAAAGGAAGGGGAAGGAATTTCTTTGGTCAGATCAATGTTAGTTAGCATTCCAAATTCTTAAGGAAAATTTGACCAATGCACCTATTTTGGTAATATTGAATCCTACGAGAGAATTTGTACTATGCACAGATGCTTCCTTGGAAGGCTTAGGGGCCATTTTGATGCAGGAAGGGCAAGTGGTTGTGTATGAATCTTGTAAGCTTAAGGATCATGAATTGAACTACCCCAAACATGTTCTTGAGTTAGCCAATGTGGTTTATGCTCTGGTAAGATGGAGACATTTCATTTTAGGGCATCGGTTTGAGTTGCATACAAATCATCATAGTTTGCAATACATCTCCACGCAGCCAAACCTAAATGCAAGATAGAGAAGGTGGATGGAATTCTTGTGTGAATACAATTTTGAAGTAAAGTATATCTAGAGCAAAGATAATGTGGTGGTAGATGCTTTGAGCTGACGTAGACATGAGATTTCTAGAATGGCTCTCGAGGTTGATTTGAGGAGTCAGATCCTCACCGCTCTCTCCTCAAACAATTGGTATCAAGAGGTGAAATTTGAAATCGATTCAGGAAGAACAATGGAAGGAAAATTTTCTAGATACTCACTAGATTCTAATAGTGTCTTGCGCTATGCAGGACGAATGTATGTACCTCCTGCAGAGGGTCTTCACACCCTAATCTTGACTAAAGCCCATCGGGAACCTTATTCGACACATCCTAGAGTTAAGAAAATGTATGCAGATCTGTGTTCACTATATTTTTGGGTAGGATTGAAACATGATATCGCTGAGTTTGTGGCTAGATGTCTAGAATGTTAGAGGTTAAAGGTTGAGCATCATCATTCAGTAGGTTTGTTCCAACTCATCTTGTTCTAGAATGGAAGTGGGACATTATCTCTATGGATTTCATTTTCGGCTTGCCTATGTCTTCCAAGTGGCATGACACTATCATGGTCACTGTGGATAGATTGACCAAGGTAACCCACTTCTCTCCTATCTTATCTTCCTATACTACTCCTTCAATAGCCAAGGTGTTCATGGAAGACATTTTCTGATTGCATGGGATACCACAAAGAATCATTTATGATAGAGATTCGATATTCACATCTACACTATACACATCTTTGCAGTGGTCCTTAGGGACTTAATTGAACTTTAGTTCTTCCTACCATCTTGAGAAAGATGGTCAGAGTAAGAGAGTCAATTAGGTGCTCAAGGATATGCTTTGCATGTATGTCATGGGCCAACAATCATGTTGGGAAAATTATTTGCACTTGGTCGAGTTTTCCTACAACAATGGTTACCATAGTTCGATTAGCATGGCTCCTTTTCAGGCTTTATATGGTCATCCTTGTCGTACCCCTTTGAGCTAGGATCGGTTAGAGGACAAGGTTCTTCTTGGACCTAAAATGATTTGAGATATGGAAGAATAGGTAGCTCACATCTGAGAGCATCTTGTAGCAACTCATGATAGGCAGAAGAAGTATGCTGATGCACATAGAATTGATCGGAAATTTGCAGTTGGTGATCAGGTGTTTCTTCAAGTACATTTGTAGAAGAGCCCTATTCATTATGGAAAGGGTTCTAAGCTTGCACCCCACTTTGTAGGGCCATTTGAGGTACTAGAAAGAATTGGTCATGTTGCCTACTGCCTAGCCTTGCCACCTAGTTTGTCATGGATTCGCGATGTTTTTCATGTTTCAGTCCTTAGACCATATTATCCTAATGTTACTCACATACTTGATTGGAATGCTCTACAAGTCGAGGATGGGCAACTAGCTCTCGAGCTCGTGGCCATGCTACACATCAGAGACTCACCCTCAGGGGCAGAGATATTGAAAAGGTGTTGGTTCAGTGGGACCCGAATGATGAGACTTCGGTGACATGGGAGGATGCGTCCCATATTAGAGAGGCTTACCCATATTTATTTACTAGCTTCTAGGAGTAAGCTATGTTCTAGGAGGGGAGGATGTAATACCCCTCATGTTGTTGATACTCTTGATACTCTTTGATACTCTTTGGTACTCTTATGTGTTGGTTTGGTACTTGGTTTGTGATGGTGATTAGTTCACTTAGTTGGTTGTGTGTGGATTCATAGTTTGGTTGGTTTGCTGCATTTGAGATTCTTTATGATGTTTGATGATACATTAGGTGGTGGTTATATTATTTGGTATGCTATGGTTTTTCCTTAATAATATATGTGGTGATGTTGTGATTCTATATTGCTATGGTTTATGATGTGTTTTCTAGTGAGTCTTGGTGAAAGGACAGAGTTACATCACTCGTTTGTGAGTGCCCGGCTACCCTACAATTACCTTTCATGGTGTGTTTGCAATGTAGATTTACATGCTACCTAACGTTTGTTTGTATGCAAGAATTGTAGGAACAAAGTCTCAATTCCACCTACTTCGACAGGACAGGGTGAGCATTAAATTAACCCAATGGGTATGATGTTGAAAAAGGGAGTTGATAAGGAAGTGTCCCCATCCCAAGTACGTCACCTTGTTGTGAGTCTTTCAGTGTTGTGATCTTGACCTTGTCTTTGTCTCAATATTGTTGTTTATTTATTTTATTTGTGGATTGTTGTTATTTAATTTATCCTTATTATATATGAGATTAATTAATGTTATCTTGTAGATATGATTAATTGTATGTAATTGTAATTTAGTTAAATGTTGGATTTAAAATATTGTAAATTAAAAGATATTTAATTAATTAAAAATGATAGAGTAATTAATTTAAATAAATAATGTTTGTGATAATTGTAAATTATCTTTTTCAAAATATTAATATTATAAAATCTAAGGATAATATCATGTGAGGATAATTGTGAAATTAATGAGTTTTGAATTAAAATTTGTGAGATAAGTGTGAGATTTTAAAGAAAGGAAAAGAACCAATGGATGGATTGGATTTTTGAGAAAAACAGAAAATAAAATAAAATCTTTATTTATTTTTCCTTATTTTATTGTGAGAAAAGAGAGAAGTTTCTACACACGCAATAGTTTTTGGTTTTGGCTGAAAAAGAAAAAGATAGGTTTTTGTGTTTCTCTGTAAAAATTGTTCTTGGAAGGAAAAATATAATATGGATCCAAAAGTTAGCTAAAGAAGGAATTGGAGAAGGAACTATAGAGAAAATTTGTTTTTGAAAGAGGAAGAAGGGTTACCATGTTTGGATTCGACATCAAATGAAGGACTCTAGGTTCTTTTAATTTATTGATTCATTGTTCTGTAAGGGAAACAAAAATCATGTTCGTCATATTCAAAAATCAATACAGATATGTTCTAAAAAGGGCTTTGTTGTTGAAAAACTGCTTGTGTTAAACCTTTAAATCTTCTATAGAAATCTATTGTGAAACCTTCTGAATTTTCTTCAATAAATCTAGTTGTGAAATTCTTGTTTGAAAAGAAAATCAATTTATTATGGAATTAAAATTGTGTGCTCAGATTTATTTTGTCTCTAGAGGAGAAAAAAAAGGATCAAACTGTTATTCATATTATTTATTTTGTACTATGTGAGCAAATATATATATATATATACATATACATATTTCATATTTTATCTTTGTTAAAAAAAGTTCAAAAAATAATAATATATATGTATACACATTTCTGAGTCCCTTGTTCATCATTTTTGAATGGAATGGAATATAAAATAAAACAATATATATATATATTTATTTATTTGAGTTGGGATGGAGTGGTTGGCAGTAGTCGCACCACCCCCACTCCCCATGGGGCTTTACGCAGCCACCACAGGCTGCTGGACACAGTCGTGTGGGGGCTACAGCCTCCCCACAGGGAGGTACACAGTATCTAGCTATGTGGGGTTTCAAACTACTTCCTTTTTTATTTTTTATTTTTTATTATGTTGCCTTTATATATATATGTTATATATATTTATATATATATTATATATATGTATATATATATATGTATGTATATAAACATATATATATGCTTAAAAGCATATATATGTGTATATATATATATAAACGGTTATATATGTGGAAATTATGGAATTAATTAGATAATATTAAATTTACAATGCTATAGTGTAATTGAGTAAATTAGAATTAAACTATGTGATTTAAGTTAAGTTGAATATTCTTGAGTAAGTTAATTTATTTATTTCTTGGTGAAATTATTGTGTATTGAAATGTAATATATGACATTGTTTTATGTAATTGTGTATTCTTGAGATTATTCATTAAATCAACTGTGGTTTTGTCTTAATTGGGATTTTGTATTGTGGGAAAGTCCTTTAGTTGTTATCCTTCTATAGGAGTTTAAGTTACTTACTAGGGACTTCCAAAGGTGGGGAAATGATGTTTTATTTTGATCTGTTAATTTGATTTTGGTGTCTATGTTTTAGTGGTGATTTGAGTTTACCTAGGAGTTGTACTTATTTTATGGATATTGGTTTCATATGATTTTGGTGAGATGGTTTTGCCTCGCGGATGTTCCATTTGTGGTTTAGTGTTCTTGTTGGTACAATTCCTTGGTATTGGATTTTTTTTTATGTTTGGGTTTCTAGGGAGAGTGGCTCTACATGGGGGCCAGCGCACAAAGGGGCTATCAGGATAACCCATGTTAGAGTTAGAGTAATAAGTGATAACCTAAGTAATAAATTAGGGGGTGGGTAGTTATACATTAATCAAGATAATCATGGATGCCTCATCCTTCTGTTAGTGCTCTCATAGACTAAAGGTGGGTTGAGAAGGTTGTGGTTGGAAAGATCATTGCCTCGTCTTCACGAGAGGTTAATGGTTCAGCATGAGTAACCTTATGGAGCAGCGCCTTGAGATAGGTTGTCAGGATAACCATAGATGGAGGTGGCACCTTGTGATAGGTTGTCTAAATAATCTATGTAAGGCCATGTGATGACACTCTCCTCTATCATTTCTTTTGAGATGTTTTTATTGAAATCCTCTAGAAGTGGTCTATTGTTATGTTTTGGAGATTTATTGTTGTTTGTAATATTTCTTTGTGTTCTCTTGTTTTTCATGTCTGGAGTTTAGTCTTGCCTTACTATTTGGATGTGCTTGGTTGGAAATCCTTCCTTATTTACTCCCATCATGGGGGTGGTTGGGTGGAATGTGCTACATACCCTGTTGTGTCCCCTTATGATGTAGTTGTACCATTTAGTGCAAAGTTTTGCTGATGTAGTTTGATCCAGGATTCATATGTTACCAGATGTATTCTATGTATTGATGTATCACTCCCACGTGTGTTGGGTATATTTATGATGTAATTTTACAGCATATGTGTTCATTGAGATGTACTATCATACTAATGTAATGTATTAACATACCATGTAAATCATTCTTGAACTACCATTTGTAAATACTGTTAATGTTATGTTGTATCTGTGGAAATATGTACTTCATATTTTCATGATTAATTTATTTTATTTGCATACATTATGGTTTTATATGGTTTACTCATATATTTTTGGATATCATGAATGAATGTTTAGATGATAATGTGTGAATGAATGGATTATGCAATTGGTAATTTAATGTTCATTTGTTAACTTTGTTATGAGATAGTTTGGTAATGTCACCTCCTATACCCCAAGGGACTTTTTTGTGCAACTTGAAACATTGGTTATGTTGGAAAACTTAAAGTGCATTCCTTATGTTTTTAATAAAAAAATTTGCTACGTTTTTTAGTTGTTCCTTTGGGGTTTGTGCGACGAGGCGTTACATTATATTATAACCACATTTTATTGGATATAGAATGATCTCTTCCCCTCCACATGTTTGTTACCACCTACTCTTTTTAATGTTAGATTAGTAAATTGATAAGATTATTTCATATGCCTCTATAATTGAAAATCAATAAAGGGATACATTGTGGGGTCCATGTTGCTTCTTTTTAAAAAAATTTCTAATCTTTTTTTCTATTTCATCTCTAATAAAATCATAGTTCAACTTGTATTAAATGACTCTTTATGTGCAACAATGATGAAATCATTAATTTTAGAAAAAATTATAAGAATGAACCAATTTCTTTTCTAATATATGCAAGAATATATGATTTTTATTTATGATTAAAAAATATTATAAAACTACCTAAATCTTTTAAGTTTTAAAATTTAAAATCTCCATCATATAAATTATTATGCAACCTTGAATTGAGTTGTATCACGGTCATATTTATAACTTGATTTTGATTAAATTTTGTTTGATTTCCTTACAATATATCACATTTTTTCAATCATGCATTGTTAATGGGATATTTTGGTACAATATATGTTATATTCTAAGTGGATTTGATTGACTATACAATGATTGCTTACCTTCCACATGGTTGTCATGAACAACTCTTTTAATGTTAGAGTAGTGAACCAATAAAACTATTCCATATCTTTATAATTGAGAATCAATAAAGATAGAAGTCATGGACTCCATGTTGCTTGTTTTCATACCTTTTTTTTTGTTTATTCCATATATTTATAATTGAAAATCAATAAAGATAGAAGTTGTGGACTCCATGTTACTTGTTTTTCATACTTTACTTGATGAAAGAGAAAACTCAACCTCTTAAGAGGGGATAATCTATCAATAACACTATCAAATCCAATTTAAAAATCCTTCAAAAAATAGCAGAGATTTTAATGCAAAGAAACAACTATGAAGCAACTTCCATTAATTCAAACTTGCACAAATGACATAAAAACATCCATTTATCTGATTATATTAGATACTATAGTTAATAAGATTGATATACAATAGTAAAAATAAATCATAATAATATTTTAAACATAAAAATACTAATAAAACATAGTTGCAATTTCTTTCCCTTCATTGCAAACTTCAAACAACAAAAATCTGCACTTGCAATCTTCAATCTATGGATGAATCCACCTTCAACCATGAAACTAATCTTCAATTTTCTATCTCAACACTCTCTTATACCTAAAAAACATAGCTTCTACCTTCTTGCTTCAAACAATTCATTCATGTGAAGCATCAACTTCAATCTAGTAGTAGCCCTCTAAAGATAGCGAAAAAATTAATTTTAAATGCTTCTCTTTTTGACTCCATGAAAAAGAAAAAATCAAAAAGCAGGCTTAGGATCCCACTTCCTCAATCCTTAATCTTTAGGGATCATGGTGGAGTGCTTTAAAGCTCCATAATTTCAAAATTCAATGCCCCACAAAGCTTTTCAAGAAATTTGCAATTAAAATTTTTTAAATTATTTTTTGCCTTTTCACCCACTATGTCAACTTGTCAAAGTTGCAAAGGAATTTAATTGACAATTTTAAATATTTGAAGATAAATAATTTTACACCCATCAACATGAAATTCAAATAAAATTAACTTATTCTAAAATTTAAAAATACTTCCACAAAATTAACCTCTTTTAATTGACACGAGATTGCCAATTTGCCATGGATGCTCCTGCATCATTACTTCTATTTTCTTTTTGTCTATCTCATTTTTCTTATAAGAAAAATTAAAATTATATTAAATAACTCTTTACATATTGTAGAGAAGGGGGATTAACTACCCATGAGTCTCTTTATTATCAAGATATTCCCAAGGGGCAAACTACCCTAAACTACCTCAAGGAACAAAGTGAGAGTTCTAGAGTCTGAAGGATTAAATCACTAAGGTTTTTTGGACAAAATGATGTGTAATAACCCTCCTGGTTGCTAGTTGGACTCAGTAGTGTTATGTTTTGTTTTTCTACTCAGATACTATGATGATACTATTATTGTTGATTTGGTTAGTTAGACGTTAGATGATGTTATTTCATAAGACATTATGGTTGGTTATAGTAGTTGATTTTCAGAATTATGATATGATGCAGTGATTTAATTTAATATCTTATGAGATGATTGTTAGTTATAAATGTTAATTTATTGGTTATGTTATAATTGTTAGAATAGGTGTGATGAAGGACAACATAGCATCACTCGTTCGCGAGTGCCCTGTTATGTTGCGATTCTTTCTCACAATGCAGTGCTTTAATTTAATGCTTCGATTATATATATATATGTATGCACATGCACACAACTTCACTTGTATGCAGGTATTGCACGTACAAGTCTTGATTCCACCTGCTTCGGCAGGACAGGGCGAGCACCAATAGCCCAATGGTTAAATGTTGAAATAGAGGTGACGATGAAGTCATCCCGTCCCATGATGTCAGATCATCTCGTTTGTTGGTATTGTTCATTTTTGTAATTTTTGTCATTTGTGGTTTGTGTTTTGTATTTTGTCATCTTTTGATTAATGTTGGTACTTTATATGTTGTGGTGTATTCGATTTTAATGATGGAAATAATTGTTTGTTTAATGTTAGATTTAAATTCTTTTTAAATATTTAGATGATTTTAATTATTTTTGAAAGTCATATATTTCAATTAAATGATAATTAAATATTAAATGTGTTTTAACTATTTTAATCAATTATCTGGTGGAGGATAATTATTAGAATAAATTATTAAATTAAATAGATAATGTGATGTGCAAGTAAAGTGGTAAAAATAGAAATTAAAACAATAAAACAAATAAAATACTGAAAAAGTTGTGTGAACGAATAAGAATACAGATCAGAGTAAAATCTTGCTTTTAAAGAATTATTTTATTTTTATTTTTGTTTTTTGAAAGTTTTTGAAAAGAATGGACAATATCTTTTATTTAATTAGGAAAATTGTAAGTTTTCACACACAGAGGATATATGGTTACAGAAGTTGAACAAGATTTTGGGGCTTTGGTATTTTTGGAATTTTAGAAAAGGATATTTCAATCTTTGGTTGTGTTTGAAGGAGAAAGATAGAAAGGGGTTTTCAATCTATTACTGGTTACTCTAGAGCCTTCTGAACAAAGGATTGGGTTTGAGATTTGAGCACGGTGACTCAGAGGAGATTTGAAGTAGGAAGGAGGAGCTCTTCGTAAAGACCATCAGAAACAATCTTCAATAGGTTCTTGAATAAGCGCAGGACTCTAGGTTTTAATTTACTCCTTCTTTCTGGTCTTCTAATTTAAGAAAACAGGAAAAATAAATTAGATTATTTGGTGAAAGAGAAATAAAAACTTAGAAAAGAGAAATTTATGGAATAGTAAAACCTACTGAAAAATACTCTTTCATTTTGGTATCAAATAATGTTGAGTTGTGAAAATAGACAATATAATCTTAAATTGAATTTTTTTGTTTGTCTTGAAAATATACATAGCTCTCTTAAAAAAAATGTATTTTGAAGATTATAAAATATATCCTTTATATATATATATATAAACATATATTTATATAACTTATTCCTATGCTATCCTTCTGTCCTCTGTGCCTGTGACTAAAATACTTGTTCCTCTGTAATTTATAAATAATTATATTATATATATATATACAATTTCATATATATATATATATATATATATATATATATATATATATACATATGCATATATATATTAATTAATTTCTTTGCACATAGTTATATATCCAAAAATTTTGTTTAAATCATTTTGATTTTTGGGCCGAATAGGCCGTCAGCATTCCGTACCAATGGAAGGACGAAAATGTGTTTTTAATAAAAACAAAATAAAATTATAATGTATTTTCTCTAGCAATTGTGGGGAAGAGAGGGACGGCCTCTCCCTGCACCGGCTGACTGTGGGTACAGCAACCCATGGACTGCTATGCGTAGTCCTATGGACTACTATGCGCAGTCCTATGGACTGCGCCCACAGTCATAGGGGCCCGTGGTTTTTTTTAATTTAAGTTGTTTTTTTTTATATATTAAATTTGTTATATATTTTAAATATATTTGTTAAAATTTTAATTATATTAATATTATTATTATATATATATATGTATGTGTGTATATATATATTAATAATGTTTCTTTTTATTTGGATTATTTTATAAAATTTAGAAATTTGGAAGTATTTGAATGACAAACTAAAATTATTCGGCATGAATTATTTTATTATTATTTATTCAGTGTGGTTATATATATATATATATTTATATTTATATATTTTAATATATATATTGTTTTATTTGATTATAATTATTTATTTTATTTTATTTAAAAAGGAACGTTTGATTGTATGGATTATTTTGGATAAAATTGAATAAAAGGGTAAAATTATTTTATTATGTAATATTTATGGTAAATTTTATTGTGGAAACTGAGTGCAAGTAATAGATGAAAGTGGATTGTTTGTTTTGATGAAATGTGGATTATGTTGTTTTGTGAAACCCTATGGATTGTTAGTTTTTCTGGTGCATCTTGTTTATGTTTTTCCTTTATTTTGGTTGTGGTGTGGGAACCTTGTGTAATTGTGTATTCAGTTGTTATTTATCATGAACCCTTGTTCCAGAGGCTTGCTTAATTTTAATGTTCTCTTCATCTTGATTATACTTTTGGAAATTGATACCTAATGGTTTATGTTAGGAAGGGTTGAATGGGTTGTTAAGACTTTTGGATTATGAATTATTGTGAGAGGTTTAATGCCTCGCGTGTTCTTGTTGTGGTATTATGCTTTTATGTTTAAGTTCAACCCTTGCCTAGTTTGATTTATGTTAGGGCTCATAGGGAGAGTGGCTCTTCATGGGCATCGGCGCCTCAAGATGAGGAAGGGCTCAAGATAACCCATGAAAGAGTAGTTAAACAAGTGATAACCTAAACAATAGAATTTAGGGGGTTGGGTAGTTAAAAAACACAAGATAATAAAACATTGGATTCCTCGGCTATGCATTAGGGCTACCATAGACTAGTGATAGACTGAGCAGGCCGTGGTCGGCAAAGCCATAGTTGCGTCTTCATGAGAGATCATTGGCTCCGCATTAGCGACCCTATGGTGCCGGCGCCTCAGTCAGGAGGAAGGGCCAGGAGATCCATAGATGGGTGTCGGCGCCTCAGTTGGAGGAAGGGCTAGGAGAATCCCATGAGAGCTATGCGATGACACTCTCCACTTGACACCCTTGTGCTTTGTTTGTAGTTGCCTCTGGATATTGTAATCTTTATGATTGTTTCTGATTCTTGTGGTTTTTAGTTTATGATTGCTATTTGGTTACTTCTATAAATTGTGATGCCTTGTTTAATTGTGATGAGTTTCATAGTTTTAACTTGTCATGTGATTTGTGAACGTTGATGGTTGTTCATTATATGCCTTGTGTGGTACTTGTTTGTTTTATGTTGTTGTTGAGTCAGTTTGACTTTCATGGTCGAGTTCACTTCCTCGTCACCTCTGAGTACAGGGGGTGAGTTACTTGTAATTCACATGGTTGGGTGGAACATGCTCTGCACTTGTTGGGTTCCCCATCAGCATCCTGTCTTCTCAGCATTCCCACAATTGGAGTTGTACTAGTATCCACTTTGTATTTTAGATTTCATTGTATTTGTAGCATCCCACATGTTTGGGGAAAATTCAATGTAATTCAATTATTGAGAGATTGTAATGTAACGTTAAAACGATGATGTAATAGTTAGGATCATTTGTATCTTTATTAAGAGATGTATCATGGATATATTATGTGATGTCTATTATTCTTGCATCATGGTTTTGGATGTATCCTTATTCATGGTTATTTTAATATAAATAATATTGTTGTAATATTTATCTTTATTTCTGTTTAGTTGTTGCGATGTAACCTCGCATGCCCCAGAGAACTAAGTGTGTCAATGATATGTAATGTGTTATGTGATTATTGTATATTGTATTTGCATGTTTAATTTAATTGTTTTAAAAAAAAAATTATTTGCACTATGTGTTCTCTGGGGTTTGCACGACGGGCGTTACATGATGAGCTCTCGGCCAAAGGAATCCTGAGCTATTACCACTAATAAAGTTAGTTGAAAAGTGGAAAACATCCTTAGAAATAGTCATTTGAACGTTGAAATTTCACAAGATGCTAGTGCGGTGTGTAGAAATCTGTGTGGTGTACTAGTGTCTAGACACATCACACTACAAAATGACAAGAATGGGAAAAGCACAAGGTTTCACGCAAAAGCTGATGCACGAAGGTAGTTGCTAAAAAGGGGTCATGAGCATCCCGAGAGGGAAAAAAAGTTGATATAGGGGCTAAAATGAACCTACATAAGTGCTAGGGGAGTGGACACTAAAGTGGATACAAGAATGTATATAAAATTGTAAGGGGTGCAATTTTACGACCTTTCACATATGTTTAACAATAATAAAATCACTAATATAAAAAAAATTATGAAAACAATTCAAAATTTATTATTATAAAAGTGTGATTGAAAAAATATAATCAAATTTATAATCAAAACAATAAACGAGAATCTTTCAATGAATAAAATCAAGATTGAATTGTACTCTCATTTTCATAAAGCTTGATTTTAATTAGATTTAGTTTTATTTCTTTACAACATTTCACATCCTCAGAAACAATCTTTAAATTCAAACAACCTTTTAATTCTTTAGTTTTATTATTATTTTGTATCTCAACTTCATGCATGTAGTGGAATGAGAACAAGGGGTGTAACATTATTAGAGATAGCCATACACATCCTTGTATTGTATGAAATTTATCTACTTTACATTGTTTTGCCCCATAGGTTAAATATATGCATCTAGTGTCACATAAGATCACCCTCCTAGGTTTTGTAGAGCCTAGAGTATAGGGGAGAAAATTGTAAAATCCATCTCTCGTTCGTTGGCCACTAATATTGAAGTTCTCAAACATAAGGTTTGGCTATCCTTTAGAGGGCCTTCAAGGTTTAGCTGGAAAAAAAAAACCAATAGATTGGTGACTCTGCTAGGGATAAACAGTAACATATCTATTGGAAAAGAGTCAAAAATTTGGTGAATTTGAACATCTGATTTAGATATTAAATTATTAGACTTGGAAGGGGTAGTGTTGTAGAAAATTTGAAAATAATTTATATGTGACTCTTCTATTGGTGAAGACCCAGAATAAAACTAATCTTTGAAAGAAATTCATACTACTTGAAGTTCAGTCCTCTATGAAGAGAGGTGGCAACTCTGTAAAAAGAACTTGATGAAGATGTGAAGAAACTTTCAAATCTACAAATATTTCTAGTCAAGAAGGAAAATTTACAACAGCTACAACATATCCAGGTATTTTAATGTTTTGGTTTTCATGAAGAATAAGTAATCTAATTAATTAAATAAATTTATTTGATTAATTAACCTTTAATTCATCTACTATTAAATAAATAAAATTATTTATTTATAAAATTCATTTCTTTAATTCTTCTATTCTATTTACATTCTTCTAAGTATTCTCTCTTAATTATATAATCATCTTCAATAGTTTGTATTATTTAATTATTTATTCCCTCTTAATTAAATAAAATAAATCATATAGTCTTAGTTAATTATCATTATCCCTTTTTTATTAAATAAACAATTACAAATATTTGTTTTATTTAATAATTGTTATTTCTTCCAAATATTCAAATTTCCTCTAAATTGAATATTTCCAATTTCTTGCTAATTTGAATAAATCCAAATATTCAATTAAAGCATATTTGTACAACTATTTCCTCTTTTGACTCATCATATCCACCAACAAAATTAGATATTTTATATCTAGTTAATTCAACTCAGCCTTCACGGACAAATTTGGAGACAAATTTGAGACAAATTACAAGCAAACTTCTTCATCTTCTTCCATTAATCATTCCTATCCTTTGGTTGATTTTTTTTGTGGGGATGAGCAATCTCCATATTATTCTCATGCTTCTTCATCCTTCACCATTTTTTCTTTTAAATAAAATTCAAAACCTTAGTTGCTACCACATCACAAATATGTTGTCGGGAATCTATAAATACAACTTCTTTCTATAGGAAAATGATCCCAACTTTGTGCAATCTTACTCTACAAAAATAACATTAGAGAAATTAAGAATTTGAGCATTGAGAAAATAACAAATAGTAATTAACAATCATATATCAATCATAATCATGGCTTTTCATTTAGCTATATCTTAGTTTATAGTAGTTTTTTTTATCATTTTTATGTCATTTTAGGCTATAGTATCATCATCATATCATTTAGAAATCATTACATAGGATTAGTTTCTTGCATTTTATAATATCTCATTCTCTAGATTGTCATTTTAATAGTCACACCAATGCTTACACAATTTGAGAGCCATGGTGATTTAATAAATCTTTGGAGATAGAGAGAAATAGGACACTTTTAAGAGATTCCCTACTTTAAATAGATTAGTTGTTGTTTAAATATCTTGATATAATGTCTTATTAGGTGTGTTTGTTATTCATTTATGTATATTTTACTCACACATAAATTGGCACCCACCATGGGGCCATAAACCCCAATTTTAACAATTTTCTTAAAAAGTGTGTCCCCAAGTTTTGATGTGTTTTTGTTTTAGCGCAATCAAAATTTCTTACAGTGCATACAACTTCTAGATCAGCACATCCAATCACTATTCCAGCACATCTAGAGAATATTCCAGCACATCCAAAGACTATTCTGGTGCATCTAGTACCGGTTTTATAATAGTCAGGGGGTTTTTCTACAACACATCTATCTTTTCTTTTAGAGCATTTACTAAATTATGTAGTGCATAGAACTCTTAGTTTAGTGCGTCTGAATATATTTTTAGCTCATATAATGACTATTATGGCACATCTGACTATTTTTGCAAAATTTTAAAAATTCCTAGAATTAATTCCTATTTTCTGTCCTACAAGCAAAATATGTTGTTCAAAGACAGTTGCTGGAAAACACATATGCAAGTCAAAGTCAAAATATCATGAACTAATGGTTTTTGCAGGGTTTCAAGTTTATTTCATGGCTTTTACTTTGGTTAAGATAGTGAATAATTAAAGATTTAGTTTGAATCCCCATGTCCACTATGTTTCAAAAGAAATAGGCTTATGCTCTCCCCTTAACTGGGAGATTGGAATGCTAGACTTGCTATCCTACTTTAATAACACCTTTAGAAGGACTATAGCAGTGGGAAAAAGTACTCACCCTATGGGAACGACTTAAGTGGGAACAACCAAAGCCAACTTTTCCAACCCACTCTAAACAAAAGTGAATATGGGGAAACCCACATTCAACCGAAGTGTGTGAGATAACCATACCTAAAACCTTTGTTCTAAAGGTTGGGAGGTCTCCTGAGGGAGTTTATCTGTGTCACGTCGAACAAAAACCCTTTCTATGAACTTTAGTGTAGAATCCAATTGTATCAGTTTCTGAACACTTTTTATATCATAGTGCAAGGGGAGGGAAGAATTTTCCTCCAAGACACTCACCATATAACTATCAGAGACCCTAACCAAAAGTGGAGGATTCAACTTTGGTTAAGACTCGGGAAAAGGGCAAGTGCACCAAGATGGTCGCACTTTTGTGGCCACAAAAGTGCAAAATAAGACAAAACGCGTTCGCGTTATAACGCGAACGCGTTTTGGCTTTTTAAAAGTGTTTGAACAGTATTTTCTTGTATAAACCCGTGGAAATTGAAAAAATTAGACTTGATTCTAGAATACACACTCTTTGTTTAATATGTAGTGTTGAAACCAATGTGTAAGTGTTGAATGAGTATGAGTAAAATAACACCTCTTAAGAAGACATTATATCAAAGATTCAATGATTAAACTATTTTAAAGAAAGAATCTACTAAAAGTGTCATATTGTTCTCTATCTCCAAAGATTTATTAAGTCACGGATCTCTCAGAATTGGTAAACATTGTGACTATTAAAATGCCAATCTAGAGAATGAGATGTTGCTAAAATGCAATGATGCAATCCTATATGATGATATCTAAATGATAAAATGAAGCTACTGTAATCTAAAACTATGATGAAAGAAGCTACAGTAATCTATGATGTAGTCATGATTGTGATTCTACTAATGCTATGATTGCTATTGCTATTGCAAAATTCTTGAATGATTGATTGCTATTCCCATAGAGTAAGATTGCACAAATTTCATATTCGGGATCCTTTTTCCTATAGAATGAGGTTGTATTTATAGACTCATGACAATATTTTTTTGAAGGGGCAACACAACAAAGGCTTGGATTCAATCTGAAGAATTGAATGGTGGGAGATGAAGAACCTTGAGCTGGTCATGGGAATGGTTTCTCCCCATGAAAACATCAGGCCAGATGATAGGAAGAATTAGAGGAAGGAGATGAAGAGGACTACTTACAAGTTTGTCTCCACAACTTTCTCGTGAATGCCAGTTGAATTAAATTAGATGTTTTATATTGAATTTTGTAGGTGAGTGAATAGAGAAAAAAATCCATTTATTTGAATACATTGATTTATTCAAATTTAACAAAAAGAAAATATTTAATTAAATGAAACAAATATTGGACATTTTCTTATTTAATAAAAAGAGATATGATAATTAAATAAAACTTTATGATACTTTATTTAATTTAAGAGTTAACATGATTTAGATAATTAAATAATACAAAATATTGAAGTTGCTTATTTAATTAAGATAGAATAATTTAAAATTGAAGAATTTAGAAGAATGAACTATAAATAAATATTTCTATTTATTTAATAGTAGATGAATTTAAGGGTAATTAATCAAATAAATCATATTTAATTAATTAGATTATCCAGACCATTTTTAGGTGTATACATTTTGCCCCTCTTTGAAGTGATGTGTTTATGCATTGCTTCAAAGAAAAATTTTCTGCTACTACCAGTATCAAAAAAAAAAATTAGTATGCCTTAGACATTTATTTTTAGGTGATGATGAATATATGGCCCCTCGGGATATAAATTGATGATTTTTTTTAATTTTTTTTTTTTTAAGAATTTTTCAATTTTTTGATGATTTCCCATTGATTTGATGATGATTCGACGAAGATTTCCAATTTAAATTATGCAAAATTGATTTATCTCTTGAAAAATGATGTTTACCCTACTAGTGTTGCCCTACTTTTCCTCCTTGTGTTTGATGATTTTTGATCATGTCAACCTTTGATTTGTTATTGATTGATGATCCTGATAGATTAGAAGATTATTGATCTCATGATAGGTGATATTCATTGATTGATTGATTGAACTCATGATAGGTGAGGATCAATGATAGATTGATGATTGACCTCATGATAGGTGAGGATCAATGATAGATTGATGATTGACCTTATGATAGGCAAGGCTCAATAGTAGATTGATGTTTGACCTCATGATAGGCAAGGCTCGATGATAGATTGATTGATTGACCTCATGATAGGTTAGGTTCATTGATAGGTGAGGTTCAATGATAGTCACTCACAAGATTTGATCAAAGTCTCACCAGAGCCAATTAGATTGATAGGCTGATTGATTTTTGATTGATTGATAATACTACTGATTTGCAATATGTTATGATCATAGGAGGATTTTAGAGTTCTTCCCAAAGACATGGGACATGATTTCACATCTAGTGTATGCCAGTATAGATATCATTGGTCGAAGTGGTTTATCAACGTTGATTGATATGCCCTAGTATAGGATTGATTAATGTATTGAAATTTGAAATGTATTGATACTTGGTGTATACACTTATTCAATTAGATATTTTGTAATTTCTTCCACTTTGTTGATGTATCTCTCCATGTTTGGATATCATTGTACACTTGAAATTATTATTTTAAGTTTTATATGATATGCAATGGACTATTGATCTATATGGTGTCGATATGTGTTTATGATGGATGCATTTTATTTCTATGTGTTTATGCTATGTGATATTCTATATAATGGTTTTTTTTTATATGATATGGATGCAAATGATGAAACATGATAACACATGATGATTTATGATGTTAAAACATCATTATGTGAATAATGATGATGTATGGATGTGTGTTGTGCATTTTATTCTTGTGTAAATGCAAATATGTGATGTAATATGTAGATGAAAATGATGTATGCTAATGGTATGTTGAATATATGTGAATGGAAATGCAATTATATGATGTAATAAGTGGATGAAAAAGATTTATGATAATGGTATGTTAAATGGACTATGATATGTGATATGGTTAATGGACAAATGAAAATGCAACTATAGATTTTTTCTTATGTAATTTTATGATATTTGATATGAGAAATATGATTCATCAATGAAAATTATTTGATCAAATGTATGAATGATGAAATGATAATTAAATGCATTGTAATGTATGCAATGAAAATGATGATGCGACTATATGATTATGATGATTTATTTGTTAATGTCAAGTATAATCAATCTATTATGATAAAAGATGATATTGTTTGGAATTGATTACCCTTCTTTTAAACAAATACTAGTGTAAAAAGTATTATGAATGCAATCTAATTTTACCATGCAAATCTACATGCGAATATTGGCATCTTAACAGTACTTTTATTGTGCTTTTTATCATCATAGAGCTTTAAAAATGTTGAAAGTGGAATAAAAGCATCGATGGTATAATTTAGACCATGATGACCTAAGTACTACTTCCATGATTTTTGATATTGCAAGTGAACACAAACATCTAGCTATAATTAAACTAAGATGACCTAAGAATTTCTTAAATAAACAAACAAGAATCAATCACTTTTCTATGTGAATTCTGAATGTCATTAGTGATACTTTTTAGAGCACTTCCTGCAATAATTCACACAGTAATTATGATAAATTCACAAACAATAGATAAATAAAATAACATTCTCCTTCCTAGCTTCTCTAGTTAAATACATCGTTGAGTTGCTCCAAAGAAATAATAATTGAAGATCAAAGTACAACACATCCAACCTTTGCTTAAAGTATTTCAACCATTATTCAGATTAGATCATCCATCATGATTTTATGATGTTTTTATGATTTTTGAGAGTTTTGACCAAAGACCTAACCTAAAGACCTATCCTAGGGGCCTTAGGGGCTAATCAAAGATTAGCCTTGCCTACATTATATGCATAGAGACCATGTAGTTCGACTAACATAGACTCATGTTTTTGACTTTTTTATATTGACTTTTTGACCTATGTTTTTGGATTTTCTATTGTGATTATGGATGGCTGACGTGTTTCCGATGGTGATTAATGTTTCATGTTGGGTTGTGTTTCGATCATTGTTTTTGTTGCATTTTTCATACTTTTGTTTGTCCATTTTGTTAAGCTCAAGATTTATTGCCCCCAATGAGGTTCAAATGTTTCCCCCAAGCTAGGGTGAGACATGATCACTTGCAATGATATGATAATGGATGTAAAGTGATGGTGAAAGTAATGACCATGGCATGCATCCTATCGATGGAAAAGATGGTTCAAATCACAAATAGAGCTTGTTTCTAGGTTTTCACTATATGTTTTTATTGCACTTTTTTAGTCTTTTTTATTTTATTATATTTTTTTGTTTTCTAATTTTTTTTTGTATTTTTCTATTACCAAGATGCTTGTTTGCTAGGTTTTCATCAAGTTAACCATTTTTAGAAAATAATCTGTGTACTAGGTGAATCAAGTGTAGAACTTTCTGAGATGGATACTATTGATAGGTTCATCAAATAGATCCCCTTCAGGTGTAGACAATTGATATGCTCCAAATCCATAAACTGATATGATGACAAAGGGACCTAGCCAGTTAGGTTCAAACTTCCCTTTATATTCTCTATCATGTTGATTTCTAGGGTTTTCCTTTAGGACCAAGTCACCAACCTGAAAGACTCTAGGTTTTACCCTGTGATTGTAGCTTCTAGACATTCTATATTGGTATGCCTTCAAATGATTGATAACTTGTTGATGATGTTCATCTAGTAATTCTAGTTCCTGTAGTCTAGAGACTCTATAATCTTCATTTGTAATGATACCCTTCAGTGAGACAAGGAGTGATGGTATTTCCACCTCAATAGGTAGGATGGCCTTTGATCCATATACCAAGGTAGATGGTGTAGCTCCTGTTCGTGTTTTGATGTTGGTTTTGTAGGCCCATAATACAAGATATAGCTAAACATGCCAATCACGTCCAACATCGTTAACCATTTTATTTAGTATTTTCATAATTGTCTTGTTTGAGGCCTCTGCTTGGCCATTTCCCTAAGGATAGTAATGTGTTCAGAAACGATGTTGGATATGAAAATTTTCACATAGTTCTTGGACATGCTAGTTCTTAAAAGGTCTACCATTGTCTGTTACAATGGATTGAGGTATGCCATACTAATATATGAGGTAGTTTAGTATGAAATATGAGGCCTTATTTCTAGTGATTGTTACTAAAGCAACCACTTCTATCCATTTTGTAAATTATTCTGTTGTTGTGATTATGAACTTGTGTCCATTGGATGAAGATGGATTTATCTTTCCTATCAATTCCAATCCCCACTGATAAAAGGGCCATGTTGATGTAAATGGTTGCAACTCTTGTGCTAGCACATGGATTAAGTTACCATGAATTTGGCATTTCAATTTTTTTTTAACTAATTCATAAGATTCCTACATATTCAGCCAATAATACCTTAAACATAGGAGTTTCTTTGCTATTGCTATGGTTAGTCCACTTGATTGAGTTCCACAAATACCTTCATGGACCTCACGTAAGGTTGTTTTAGACTCGTGATGTTCTAGACACCGAAGAAGAGTACCATCTATACCTCGATGGTAAAGGATGTCAACAATAAATGTATGTTGTGCAGATTGATGGATGAAGTTACATTTTTGGTTTCTAGAAAGATCAGGAGGAAGGATATTATCCTTGAGGTAAGCATAGATCTCTCCATAGAGTGAGGTTTGAACATCTATTATTTGGCATATGGTTTGTGATTCAGGATTTTCATAGGCAAGGTTAGATACTTGTTCTACCATAAACTCATAACGGCCTTGCTTTTCTGGTAATTGCAATAGAGAAGCAATTTTCACCATAGCATCCACAACTTTGTTCTCTACCCTTGGAATCTATTAGAACTTGATATCCATGAAATAATTTTTGAGATCATCTATCATTCTCTTATATGGCATGAGATTTCCATCCTTTGTCTGATACTCATCATTTACTCGATAGAATACAAGATGTGAGTCCCCACACACTTGTATTTCTATGATTTTCCATTCAATTTCCACTTTGATGCCGATAATCAATGCTTCATAATCAGCTACATTATTGGTACATGGAAACATTAGCCTATAGAACCTTGGGATGGTGTGTCCTTGAGGTGTAACAAATAGAATTCCCACACCAAACCCCCTTTGTGTGTATGATCCATCAAAATAAAGTCTCCATTGTTTTGTGGCAATATTCAGAATGTCTACATCTAGAAATTCAATGTTCATTGGATGATTATCCTATAATGGAGCTTCAGCTAATTGATTGGCTATCACCTATCCTTTGATGGATCTCCAATCTACATAATGGATGTCAAACTCACTTAAGATCATGACCCATTTTGCTAGTCTCCTTGTTAGAGCAACTTTGTTGACTAGATATTTTAATGGATCTATTTTGTGATTAGTTTGACAGTATGAGTCAACATGTAGTACCACAACTGTTGGGTTGCAAATACCACTGCCAAACAATTTTTATCTATGAATGTATAATTTATTTCATAACCATTGAGAGTCCTGCTGATATAGTAAATAGCTTGTTATTTTCCCTCAGAATCTTCTTGTGCCAATAGAGCTCCTAAAGAAATGTCTGTTGTTGTGATATATAGTAATTATGGTCTCTCTGTTGTAGGTGGAATGAGTATGGGAGGTGACATCAAATATTTTTTATTTGATTGAAATCAATTTCACATCCTTCATCCCATTTAAAAGAGACATTCTTATGTAGTAAATGATTGAAGGGATGAATTTTGTTTGCCAATTGGGAGATAAATCTCCTGATGGATTGTAGACTGCCTTGTAGAGTCCATAATTGACTGATATTTTAGGCAACGACATCTCCATTATTGCTTTGACCTTAGCCGGATACACTTCAATTTATTTTTTTGACACTATGTATCCAAGGAGCTTTGTTGATGTTACCCCAAACATGCATTTCTTAGGGTTTAGTCTGACATTGAACTTCTCTAGTCTAGTAAAGATTTTTTTGAGGACCTCCAGATGTCCTTTGGTGTATGATTTTTCTAATATGTCATCCACATAATCTTCCATAAAAGTATGTGTCATGTCATGGAAAATAGTGGTCCTTTCCCACTGATATGTTGCACCTGTATCTTTCAACACAAAGGGCATGACATTCCAAAAGAATGTACCTCAAGGACAAGTGAATGCTATCTTTTCCTGATCTTCAAGTGCTATCTTGATTGTACCTTGATAAGCCATCCATTAATGACAACATGGCATGTCCTATTATTAGATCAACAATGATGTCAATGTTTGGTAAAGGAAAATCATCCTTTGGGAACACCTTATTTAGATCTTTGAAATCTATGCATATTTTTATACTATTATCTAGTTTAGATACATGCACAATATTTGAAATCCACTTAGCATAATCGATAGATCGGATAAATCCTACATCCAAAAACTTTTTCAGCTCAACTTTTACCATCAAGGCAATGTGGGGATGCATTTTTCTCAATTTTTGTTTTACTGGTTTGATTCCAGAGGGTAGAGGTAGATGATGCATTAGGAGATCTGGGTCTAATCTTTGCATGTTAGAATAAGACCAAGCAAAATTGATATGTCGCTCTTCAAATAATTTGGTGAATTCAAGCTTCTTCTATTCTTCCATGGATGTTGCTAGATGTAAAATATTTGCATTTTCTATTGTTCCAAGATTTATGGACTACATAGGTTCCACCAGTACTGATGATCTGTTATGGTAATGCTCTAGAAGGGTGTCAAATCTCCCATCTTTCAATGCCTCAGAAAGGTTTTCACTATTAGATACGTTCTTTATTTTTACTCTTTCAAGATCTAATGCTGCCATTGAATGGTTTTCATAATTAGATCCATTTTTCCTATTGTCAAATTTGGAATTGGAGGATTTGACACCTTCCTGATTTCAAGTGTCATTATGAGTTTTATTGGTAGACTTGTATCATGTGTGTCACTACAAAGAAAATTTATGATGGCATCATAATTTGAAAAGACTGGTATATTAATAGGTTTGGCTGGTTCCTAGTCAATAAGTTTAGGATGTATCAAGGGCAAT
Organism: Sequoia sempervirens; assembly: GCA_007258455.2. Lineage (NCBI taxonomy): Eukaryota > Viridiplantae > Streptophyta > Pinopsida > Cupressales > Cupressaceae > Sequoia > Sequoia sempervirens. Next base: position 37,490 of record VDFB02262105.1, on the reverse strand, counting down.
AAGTCATCAGGCTGAGTAAGGTCAATGGGAGTGAGAGTTCTAATAGCTATGTGGCCAAAGTTTTCAGTAGTAAGGTCGAGGTCTATGATATTACCCTCCTCCAAGTTGTCTATCTCACTTAATGCCCATTCACCCTCGCTTGAGTCGTTGATATTTGGTGATCCCAATACAAGTGGTCTAGTTCCTAAACTTTGTCCCTCGTCTCATGTTGGTGTATGCTTTAATGAAATCAATTTTTTTGTCAATGTATGATATTGTAGATAAATGATCCCATTCATACTCATTGGAATCTGTTTCATACCCATCCCTCATTTGTAGAATCCTTTCTACCACATTCTGAGTTACTTCTTCTTTTGATTTCCTTGGATAGCCTAATCCTATTTTGTCTTTAGCTTGAAGTGTTAGAGGTTGAATAGGTTCTATAATGCCATATTTCCTCTTTCCAATTGGTCCTTTCCCTTCATATCCCATTTTTTCTAAGATAGCCTTTCCTTTTCCATACTGATTTGTCTTTATGTTGATGTTTGCTGATGTTGAGGCCTCTTTGTCTTTGTAGAGCCAATTTAGAATGGCCTTGTCTTTTGATTCATCTTCTAGAGTACCTACTTTTGCAAACATTTCATCCAAAATTGTGATGGGTTGTGATGATCTTTGTGTGTTTGTTGTGGGCTGTCCATATGATTATGGAGATGGTAGCAAGTGTGAAAGACACAAAGATTGCTCAATGGAATATTCTCCCAAGCCCTTGTCTTTTAACTAGATCTTGTCTGTAAATTTTTGTGATAGAGTAGTCAAGGAACTTTCATTGTTTGATAGAGTTGAGTTAGCAACCATTGTTTCCTTTTCCTGGTCCTTTTTCTCAACCCATTTGGATATAAAATTGAGTTTCTTTTCACCACTAGACAAAGTAGATGTGCTATCTTCTCTATTGTGGGGTACTAAAGTGTCTTGAGCTACCTTAAGCATGTTACAAGTCTAGGGATTATTAAAGTCGGCTAAAATAGTGACCTCTTGTCCATTGACTAAAAATTTGAAACGTTGGTGATATGTTGAAGGTACCACTTGCATTTCATGGATCCATGGATGTCCCAAGAGTATTTTTGTGAACCATTTGAATCTAGACCTTGCACAAACACAATAAACATGCAAAAAATTAGATCAAACACAAGGTTAGAAACAAATGATTCCTCAAGAAATCCATTTGAAATTTGCAAAAGATAAGAAATGAAAATGAAGAACACAAATGAAACAATTAAATCCTATCTAATGCAAGAAAACTCTTGATCTCTTGAGGGAGTTGGTGCCAATTTGATGTGGAAATTGGCCCTTTCCCAACTCATTTTGCAAGCTTGATGATGAACAAATGAAGAGGAATGAGAAGATAGTGATCCACTTGATGAAGACTTTGAATGTATGCTCCAAGATTAAAATCTGCAAAAAAACCTAGCTATGATTCAATAAGATGGATGAGAATTGCTAATTATTTTAGCATGGTAACTTTGCTTGAGATGTGGATGATCAAATGCATGGTGAAGCATTCTATTTATAGAATGTTGAAATGGAAACAAAGCCAAAATAGAGCAATGTGGGACAAAGATTTGGCCCATGGAAAAATTCCACTTGTCCAAATGTGATTGGATGAGGAATGAGCAAGTTTTGACAAATGTGCCAATAAATGCATTTTTGAATTTGAATTTTGAGAAAAGACATGTAAGAGGGGGAAAGAAAATTGCATTGAATGCCACTTGGCTCAAGGCAAGGACATGTAAGAAGAAGTAAATGCCTTGTTGGAAGGACTTGTAAGAGAGAGTAAATGACATGTTGGAAGAACATGTCATTCAAATTTTGAATTTGAAATAGAAGAATATTCCTCCAAAAGATGCTTTGTTGAGGGAAAATGAAGATTTAATAAATCAATATATTGATTTATTTGTGCAAGTGGAGATATCTAGAGAATGCAAGTGGGTGAGATTAGTATTTAATCATGGTTAGATTAAATAAATGATGATTATGTTAGTTTAATGATGATTAGGTGAGTTGACTTATTTTGACTTAGATTTTTGGATTAATTTAAATCAAACAAGAGAGGAAATGATTTAATGAGTTTAATTAAATAAACATGTTTTGATTATTTAATTAAAGAGATTGAAGTAAGATTAAATTAAATAAGATTTTAATTTATTCAATTTAATAGATAGACTTTAGAGATTTAATTAAATAAAATTAATTTTTTAATTAAAATAGGGATAATTAGATCAGATGAATTGATTTAATTAACAAGGGAAAGTGACTTAATTAGACAAAAATAATTTATTTAATTAAGAGATGAATGTTGATGAATTTAATCAGATAAGGGAATTTGATTAAATAGTTAGACCGAGGGATGATTTAGGAAGAAACGATGTTAGTAGATCAAAGTTAGATGCGCAATGTCAACTTGAACATTTTGTGTGTCTACATTTTTCCCCTCTTTGAAGCAATGTACTTGTTGCATTGATTCAAAGAATGATCTTGTCATGATGAAAATAAAAAAAATTCTGATTTTTTGAATGCCCCACTATTGCCCTAGTGAGAAGAATTGCACTGGTATATTGCCCCCTCAAGATGTTGAATGGGAATGCCAATTGCCAATCAAAATCACGATAAAATGTGAGAGGAGTGGTTGATGTAGATGAATGGACATTCATTAGCTGTGGGTAGATTCATGTACCAATTGGGATAGAAATGTTAGTAAAGGTAGAAGAATGAAAGAATGAGATGATCATGCAAATGGTGATGACTACTTGCCGTGGAGTTGGGATTTTCAAAGGGCGGATTTCCTTATGTTTGATAATACACGTAGGACGATGCATCAAGGTATCGAGAAGCAGGATGGCATTGTACCTAGTGTGATGGACTTTGAATCGACAAATCAGATAGGAGTATTCTTGTTCACACCTGACATACGGAACCCTGTTTAGAAAATAGTTCAAATATTTCAAATATCTCGGACCAAAACATAGGAAGGCGAGCCTTTCTATGTGGTCAATAAGAAACTTAAAACACCCTCGCTATAGAATAAACAAAAGCATGCATGACCAAGGTTATATTACAAAGATATCCAACAAGCACAACAGACAAAAGATAATGATCGTTGCCCCATTCCTATCTCTCTAAATCCTTCGTTCAGACATCATCGAGAGGTCCTTGGAATGAGCCCAATGAGATAAATAAAACAAGATAAAGTAAGTGAGCAAACAAACTAATGTTCTTTGTACCGTTAGCCGAAAGAAACGATGTTTCGAAAGATGGGAGCCAAAACTTATTGCCAAAAGATAATGTCAATTGTCAGAATGGATCCTAGGACATGTTAATGACACGTCGTTTTGTTTACCCAAAGTGGTTGGTTTGATAAAAGTGCCCATTGTTGGAATGGATCCTAGGACATGCTTTTATCAAACGATGATGAAATTGATTTATGATTTATCTGCCATTGATAAGAAAAGAGTTGACCAACTTGCTTGCTGACTGACCTATACTTGAGATTTTGACAGTTTAGGTTTTCACATTTGACTGCTAGACTTGTTTCTGACTGTTTTACCAAAGGTTGAGGGTGATGATGATTTATTATGGATGATTGATTATTGCAAGTGTAAGTGAGATGAGGCGGATGGATTTTTTCAAATATTTGGATGTTTTTGGAATTTTGAAATGTTTTGAGGCTGTTTTTGGTATTTTCAAGATTTTGCAAATGTTTTGATTTTATGTTTTCCAATGTTTTTGGGATTTTCTGAGATTTTGACTGAGAGACTAACCTAAAGACCTATCCTAGGGGCCTCAGGGGCTGATCCACGATGAGCCTTGCCTACGTTATACATGCAGAGACCACGTAGTTTGACTGACGACTTGATCGATTTATAGATGATGATATACATGATGAGATGTCAGTTTATTATGACGGACTCCTATAGGACTGACCTAAATGTCTCAGGGGATGATCAAAGATCAACCTTGCCTACGTTCAAGCTCAGAGATATGTAGTTCAACAAGACAACCTTGTTTTTGGATTTTTTAATGACTTTTGACCTATTTTGATTTTGAAATGTTTTGGATGTTTTTGATTTTTGATTTTCTAATGTTTTTGGATTTTCTGATGTTTTGATGTTTTTGGATTTTATGATTTTGAGGACTTTAAGACCATACACGAATCCGATCCAATGGGAATGTGCCCCCAGCGTGATGCAATAGGCTACTCCAATAAAGGCAGGACAAACTGACCTTGAGAATGGGCCAAGTAGTACTAAGAAGGATCATGATACGAACACAGGACCAAGCTATGGTGTAGATGTGAGTGGATGAGTAATGGATGGAGACTTGAAGGCGATGGATGATGGAAGTGAAATGGAGGGATAATGATGAACAAGCTGTAAAGGTCCTGGTGGATGGATAGTGCTTATTTACGCAAGGCACCTGTTTGCCAGGTTTTCACCGAGGTACTTGCCCAAAGTGCCACTGAAGTGGTTTTCACTAGAGGACGATTTTTTTGATCCTTTTTCTGATTTTTTTGGATTTTTTGCTTTTTTCATTGATTTTTTTTTTTTTGTTGCCACGTTTTGTAACCATTTTTTTAGGAATATTTTTTTATTTTCGACTTTTGATTTATATTTTATACTATTGATATGCCCCTGATTTATAGCTTGCTATGACGATGAAAGGCCCTAACCAATTGGGTTGAACTTGCCTTTGCTGCTAGGATTTAGGACATTCTTCTGATTTTCTTTTAAGACCAATTCTCTGACTTGGAAAGTCCTCAGATCCTGATCCTCTTGTTGTAGCTTCCATTTGAGTCTATTTTGATAGACTTGCAAATGATTCAAAGCTTCAATCCTCTCATCTAGTAACTCTAGCTCGCTTAATCTTGAGACTCGATATTCCTCATCGCTGATGAGATTTTGCATTGATATTCTCGAGGGATGGGAGCTCGATCTCAATGGGGAGTAATGACTCGATCCATAGACCAGGAGAATGGGGTGGTGCCAGTGGGTGTGTGGATGCTGGTTCGATAAGCCCAAAGGGTGGGATTGCTACAAGTGCCAGTCACACCTACGCCATTGACCGCTTCTTGAGGATTTTGAGGATGGTTTTGTTCGTGGCTTCCGCTTGGCCATTGCCTTGGGGATAGTACGGGGTGGAGAAGCGATGCTGGATTTTGAATTTCTCGCACAAGTCATGAACCTCCTAGTTCTTGAAGGGTGTCCTATTATATGAGATAATGGCTTGTGGAACACCATAACGACAGATGAGATAGTTCAAGATGAATTTTGAGATCTTCTTTCCAGTGATATAGGTCATGGGTATGGCTTCCACCCACTTTGTGAAGTACTCAGTTGTAGTTATAATGAATTTGTGGCCATTGGATGAGGTGGGTGAGATTTTCCCAATGAGATCGAGTCCCCACTGTGAAAAGGGCCATGGTGTAATGATCGGATGAAGCTCTTGAGCTGGAGCATGGATGAGGTCCCCATGCTGCTGACATTGTAAACATATTTTAGCATGATCATATGCTTCTCTTTCCATCGTGGGCTAGTAATACCCTAGCCTTAGCAATTTCTTGGCAATGGTTATTCCACTCGAGTGTGAGCCACATATACTGTTATGAACCTTGGTTAGAGCAGTTAATGCCTCCTCAGCATTTAGACAACACAGTAAAGTACCCTCTATGCTTCTATGGTATAAGGTATCACCTAGGATGACAAATCTGGATGCCTTTTTGATAAAGGTTCATTTTAGGCTCGATGGTAGGTCAGCGGGTAAGACTCCTATTTAAAGATATGTATAGATGTCATGATACAAAGGATCGCTAGGACCAATGATTTCACACACATATTCTAATTCTGGTACCTCAAATGTGGGAACGAGAAACTGCTTGATCAGAAATTCATATTTTGGGACATTATGAGGGATGTCTAATAGAGACCCAATTGTAGCCATGGCGTCAGCTGCTCTGTTGTTGGTTCTTGGAATCTACTCAAATGTTATGTCGCTAAAGGATTCTTTTAGAGTCTCCACCAATTTTTTGTATGGGGTTAGATTGTCATCCTTTGTTTGATATTCATTATTGACCTAATTTATGATCAACTATGAGTCACTGTAGACCTTGAGAGCTATGATATTCCACTGTACTGCTATCCTAAGACCTATAGTCAAAGCCTCATATTCTGCTATGTTGTTAGTGCAAGGAAATGATAGTTTGTATGATCTTGTTAAGCAGTCCCCCTGTGGGGTGATGAAGAAGACACCAACTCCTAATCCATGTTGTGTATATGACCCATCGAAGTATAGTTTCTAGTGATTAGCAATGTTGAGGTTAAAAATAGACTCATCTGGAAACTTTGAGACAAGGGGATTCTTAGAATACATAGGTGCTTCTACTAATTGGTCTGCAATAACTTGACCCTTGATGGATTTTCTCTCAACATACTCGATGTCATATTCTGATAATATCATGACCCATTTTGCCATTCTGCCAGTGAGCATTGCCTTGGATAAGAGATATTTGAGGGGATCAATTTTCGCAATGAGCTTGATCTTGTGTGCTAGCATATAATGTCTAAATTTTTGGGATGCAAACACTACTGTGAGGCAAGCTTTCTTGATGAATGAGTAATTTAGCTCGTGACCAACCATTGTCTTGCTGATATAGTATATGGATCTTTTTGTTCCATTTTCATCATGCTGAGCAAAAAGAGCTCCTAGGGCTGCTACTATTGCTGACACATATAAGATCAATGGCTTTCTCGGGATAGGTGGCATTAACACTGGAGGTGTCAGTAGATATTCCTTTATTTTTTTGAATGCCTCTTCACATTTTGTATCCCATTTGTATGATACCCCCTTGTGGAGAAGGTGCGAATATGGGTTCTACTTGTCTACCAATTGTGCTATGAACCTTCTAATGGATTGGAGCCTTCCTTGGAGGCCTCTCAATTGCTTTAAGTTCCTTGGTGCTTCCATCTCAAGGATTGCTTTGACTTTTGCTGGATCCACCTTGATACCCCTCATGGAGACTATGTATCCTAGCAGTTTACCGATTGTATGCCAAAGACGCACTTCTTTGGATTTAGTTTGACCTTGTATTCCTCTAATCTATCAAAGATAGCACTTAGGGTTGCTATATGATCTTGTCTTTTTCTTGACTTTGCTAGGATGTCGTCAACATAGTCTTTGACTGTTTTGTGAATCATGTCATGGAAGATCAATGTCATGGCACGTTGATATGTTGCTCGTGCATTTTTTAGGCCGAATGGCATCATGTTCCAGCAAGAGGTCGCCCATGGACAAGTAAAATTTGTCTTGTGTTGATCTTCTTTTGCTATCATAATTTGGTTGTATCCTGAAAAATCCATCCATTAGTGATAGCATCTCATGCCCTGCTATCATGTCCACTATCATATCGATATTGGGAAGTGGAAAGTCATCCTTGGGACATGCTTTTTTCAAATCTCTAAAATCTGTATAGATTCTGATAGCTCCATCAGGTTTTGAAACAGGTAACAAGTTCGATACCCATTCTGGATAATCAATTGGTTGGATGAATCTAGCATCTAATAGCTTTTTGAGCTCCATTTTGACTAACAAAGCAATTTGAGGATGTATTTTGTGAAGCTTCTATCTGACAGGTTTTGCATTTGGATACACTGCTAGGTAGTGGACCATAGTATTTGGATCAAGTCCTGGCATATCAGCATAACTCCATGCAAAGTTTATTTGTCTTTCCTTTAGGAATGCTGCTAGGATTTCTTGCTCTTCTGATAATAGTGATTCCACATAGAATGTTATATGCGGGGTCTCCTCTGTTCCTAGGTTGATTGGGTTGCATTTTTTGGCCAAGACTACTGACTTCTCTTGATGAATAGCTCTTAGGGGAAGATTGAATCCTTCATCCTTAGGTGCCTCAAAGAGGTTTTCACCATTGGATATGTCCTTTATTTTTACTATTTTCTTGTCAGAGAGTGTCACGGTGTGGTTTTCACTCAAGGACTTGGATATGATTATTAGTTTCTCACTTTTGCGAATGAAGGATTCAATCGGTTCCCCGTAGTAGGCGTGTGTGTCCAACTCCATTATGAATCCTGCCTTATGATCTCCATCTGGAATGTTATCCCTTAATTCCATGAATTCTAAGAGTGCTTCATCATTTTTGAATATATCGAGAACTGGTGGTCCTCGTTGGTCATAGTCGATCAGTTGGGGGTAGACTAAGTGGATCTCATGATTTTGACTATCTGGTTTAAAGGATATGGTACTAATCATACACAGGGTGGTATCTTCAAATAACCTAGGTAGGTTGGATAAGGTATCTTCATCATCGCTACTAATATAGGGCTCAGTGATAAAGTTATGCATGTCTGTCCCTATGGGTATTGGGGAGTGCACTTGTACTAGGACTGGCTGAGGAGAAACATTAGCGGCTCTAACCGAAGGACTTCGGCCACGTATGGTTATTCTCGGAGGGGTACATCCAAGACCAAGATTTGTTATAGGGTCTCAGGCATGATTGGTATTAAGAGCCCATTGTCATTTTGTCCTAGTCTTTGATTGCGGTCATAGCCCATCACAAGGATCATGTTTAGGTCTCTGCTTCTTTCATCCATTGGTAATTCAGGTGTTGGTCTTTCATCTTGATACAACATGTTTGATGGATCTACTTCAATTACCTCATGGCCAAGGTCTCCCCACCTTGTGAATTCAGGATAATTTTGAGGATAGGTTTGAGATGTGGGAGATTGATTTTCTTGTGGGCGTCCTCGTGATCTTGGAGATTGTGGTAACTCTCCTATCACAAAAGTATTGTTAGGGAGCCTATAACTTCCACAACCGTCCTCCTGGATGATGAGCTTGATATCAGATATGGTGGGAATGGCAGGTGTCTCTGTCGCAGAAATGAGGATGGTGGGATCGATGTATGATGTGGATGGGCCCTCATCATTTTTCGGCACTTGGGGGATTTTGTAATATTTGGCTTCAAGGTTCTTGTAGTATGAAAACAACTTAGGATCTCCATGGACGGTAACCTCTTGTCCATTATGTGTGAATTTCACACATTGGTGGAAGGTTGATGCTACAACTTTCATTGCATGAATCCATGGGTGTCCCATGAGGATATTGTATGGAAATTTGAGGTCCAAGACCTGACATGTGGTTTCCATGAGTGTTGGCCCTACTTGGATAGGGAGCTTAATTGTGCCCTGAGACACTCTTTCTTGGTCATCATATGCTCTTATTGTTATGCCCTTTCCTTTGTCAAAAGAATCTTCTGATATCTTTAACTGCTTGATGAGACTAAAAGAACAGATGTTCAAACCTGCACCTCCATCCACCAAGACCCTTTTGATTTTTCTTTTGTTCACAATGACCTCCAAGTGAAGTGCACGATTGTGAGATGGTTGGGTGGGAAAATCTTGGTCAAAAAATGTAAGGAGATTAGGTGTTATGATGTTTCTGACCATAGCTTGGAATTGTTCCGCATCGAGGTCTACAGGGACGATAGATGAGGCTAATGCTTCCTCAAGGATCTTTTTATGCGCTAATGAGATTTTTAACAACTCCATGATGGAGATGTGTGCTGGTGTTCTTTTGAGTTGGTCTACAACATTATAGCTATATGAAATAGCTCTTGATGTAGGGAATCTATTGGGTTGGGATGATCCTACAATGGTGACTTTCTCGCCTCTTGTGGTGACTCCACAGTCTTCGACATGGGCGCCTTTGATGGTGATGACCATGTATCTTTCATTGAGGTTGGCAACAACTATTTCGTATACATGATTTACACTGCCTTTTCCTTTATCCTTGTTATTCCCTTTGTTGCCATGATTCAACATCGGATTTGTGTAGATTTTAAGGTCCTGATTCCCTGTAGGTGCTTCCACATTTATGATTCTTTTGTCGATGAGATCTTGAATGATGTTCTTGAGTCTCATACAATTTTTTTTTGTGTGGCCTTTTATTTTGTGGAACTCACATAGTTGATTTTAATTGTACCAAGGATGTTTGACATCAGGTTCTTGATAATTCTCAAATGTAGGAGCTTGAATGAGTTTTTCATCGATTAGCTTTTTCATGATGTCCTCAAGTGGTTCCCCCAAAGTGGTGTATTTTCATTTGGGGTATGTTTTGTGTTGAGGTGGTCCTCTTTGGTCGTTGATGTTATTGATGGTGGGATTATTGTTGGGTTGATATGTTGTGTGATGAGTGTTTTGATGTGGTGTTTGGGTTTGTGTGGATGTGTTTTGGCGTGGACCACTAATGACCACCTTGGCGTCTACAACACCATCATTAGTGACATTTTTGTTTCTCACCCATGTGCGAGGTTTATCATTGTAGTTTGATGATGGGCGGTTGTTTTGCGGTTCGTGATATGATGTTGATTCGATGGGTTGAGTCACAAGGGATCTTTCAATGCTAAGTGCCTTGGAGATCAATTGATCGTATGTGGTGATACCCTGAACTTTGAGATGGAATGATAGGTGACTTTCAAGGTTGGCTATGATTGTGTAGACTTTTTGTTCTTCTAGCATGGTCCATTTGCTCTAATTGGCCTTGGATCACCATCGTTGAAGGAATGAAGTGAAAGATTCATTCTTTCCTTGTTTCAAAGCATAGAGTTCTTCGAGACTAACATCCATTGTAATGTTACATGTGTAGTTTCTAATGAATGCATCTCTAATTTCTTGGAATGTTTTAATTCCTGAGGGTAAGTGAGAGAACCATTCTATAGCGTTGCTTGCCAAGCTCCTAGGGAATAGCCACATCAGATAAGTATCATCATATGCAACCTCCATACAATGAACCTGGAATTCCCTGATGTGATCTTCAGGGTTTCCCATCCCTTGATATTTGTCAAATTTAGGGATCTCAAATCCCTTAGGAAATGGTTTCATGTCTAGGCTCCTATCAAATGGATAGGGACACAAGTTGCTTTGCATTTTGGTTGTTCGCCCTGATTAAAGATCGAGTACTTGTTGCGAGAGTAACTTGAGCTGTGTAATCATATCATTCTGAGGATCAGGGGGTGGAATGAATGTGTTTTTGGGTGTTGCAATCATGGTTTGGATGGATGGGTTGGTTGGTGCATTGTTCAATGGTATCGGTATGTTGTGGCGGGTGAAGTAAGCTTCTACTTGTTTTTGGATGAACAATGCTTGTTGTTGCTCTTATTGTTGTTGCGCTAGGATTTTTACTTGTTGCACTTGTTACTATTCTAACAATACTTGTTGTTCTACTTTCTATTGTGCTTGTTGTTGTTCTAACAATGCTTGTTGTTCTACTTGTTCTTGTTCCCACAACACTTGTTGTTGGGCTGCCAATTCTGCTGCTTCTTGCTGCTCTTGGTATTGCTTTAGTGCTTGTTGATATGCTTGTATTTGCACTTCTTGTGCAAGAAGTTGTGCTTGAGCTTGTGCTTGTTGTGCTTGTGCTTGGGCTTGCACTTGTGCGGCTTGGGAAGCTTCTTGTTGTTGTTGTTGTTGTTGTTGCAATAAAGCTTTGGCTTGTTGTGCTTGTTGCACTTCTAATGCAGCTTGTGCAATTTTGGTAGCTTGTGCAACTTGAGCAACTTGTTGCATGGCTTTTTGTTTATGCACTTGTTGGTATCCTCTTTGAAAAGTGACTTGTAATGTTGCGTCGAATTGGTTTGATGTGGTGAATGTTGGTGGTGGTGGAGGTGGTGGTGGATTTGGAATGGTGGTAGATGATGATGTTGTGTTGATTATTTGGTTGGTGGATGGTGTTGTCATGTTGATTACGTGATTGGTGGATGGTGTTGTTGATGTGGTAAGTGGTGTCGTTGATGTGATTGGCCCTTGAGAGACCATGCTTTGCAATGTTGTGGGGGCTTTTGATGATGTTTCCATTGCTTGTGTGTTTGTCGTTTGTTGTTGTGATGTCAACAATAATCTTTGAGCTTTTGGAAAAATGTTTTGATTGATGGTTGGGATGTTGTTTTGATTGATACTCGGTAGAGGGGGAAGCCCTAAACCAAGGAGTGGTGTTGATGACAATGGTGATGGTGGGAGAGGTGGAAATGTAAGGGGGGTGAATCCTTGCTAGAGTGTTGTGGTGTTGAAAATGCCCCCTGGTCTGAATATGTCTCCCTCCTCTTTTGAATTTGTGAGAAGAGGTGTTTGTGGTGCTCCGTGAAATGATGTTGATGATAGTCATAATGTAAAGTGAGAGGAACATTTTGGTGTAATGGATTATGGAGGATGCTTTGTTCCACTGTGGTGTTTGTGTCCAAGTTTTGGTTATTTACAAGGGATGTGATTGAAGTTCATTGAGGAATGTGTTTCCCTTGTTAACATTGGGTTGAGTTGGAGCAAATGATGTTGTGATTTGCGGGATATTTTCCATGACGTTTTGAGATGGGGGTGTAGATGAAATGGGGATGGTGGATGAGATTGGTGGAAAAGATGTCTCTACGATAGTGGTCACATCAAAATCCCAAATTTGGCCCCTTGTTTTGCTAGTTCAAGCATGTACAAATGAAGGGTTGAGTCTCATCATGATGTTGATGATTCTATGGTCGTCTGATTTTGGAGCATTTCAGCTATTTCTTCACGAGACATTCCAAAGGTGAGGTCCTCCCCTTGATTTTCTTCTTGTGGGTTTTGTGATGATGAGGGGATCAATGGATTGCTTGATTATGCGAGATTCATTTTGCGTTTGTTTGGCTAATGTCACTTGAAGCGGGAGTTTCTTTGTGGGCTTCCATACTCTTCTTGTATTGAGATCTCGCTTTGAACCATAAAACAAGGATCAATCTTTGAGAATATGGGAGATGAATCTCTTGATTCCTTGGATTAATCTCTATTTTATGTCCCAAAGTGAAAGTTTTAGGATGCTTTTAGGATCAAATGTGATGATGATATGATGGTGATGTTTAAAGATGGATGTTATGGATGTTTTGGCTTTTGATAAATCTTGAATGAAATACTAGGCTTTGGATTTTTGAGTGGTTTGATTTTTGGATTTTGAGATTTTGTCCTTGATCTTGATTTGGATTTTGATTTTGATTTTGAACAAAAAGACCCTAAGATGTTTGATAATGATCTAAAGGATAGTTGTGTTTAAAGGATGATGATTTGGATATGTGTGAGGAGAAGGATGCATCTACCCACACCTACCCAAACAAGATGATTGTTTCACTAAGTATATGGAGAAGGATTCATCTACACACACTAAGCTAGACAAGATGATTTGGATGACTTTGACTAAGGATATGCAAAAGGATGCATTTTACACATTCTTAGCCAAAGTTGTTTTGATAAAATGTTTTCAAGGACTTGGTCTCAATGATTTTGGTGTTTTCTTGGTTTTGTCATAAAGCCTAGCACTTCAAGGATGATTTCAAGGTTATTTCAAAAGATGATTTGTGAGATGATGTTTGCTATTTTGAAAGATGGATGAAAGAGGTTTGATTTCTTTTGATCCTTTTAGGTGAACCTAAAAAAGAAACTTTGTGTTTTCCTAGACCTAGGTATTGAAGAGCATGTATATGCTTCCTAAAGACCTTTGTAACCAAGGAATGATTTGAACATTTTGGATTTCCAATCAATGATTTATGCTTTTGGGATTTGGAGTCTTCAAAACACATGAAATTTCATTTTGCTTATCTCTGTTTAATGGCTTTATTTTACCAAAAACACTCTCTTTGATTAAAGTTTCAAACTAATATGTCCAATGTCTTAATTTATTTAAACCCCACAAGATATTTTATGTGGAAATTCAATGAACTTAAGGCAAGGGTTTTCCTATTGTTTACTCAAGAAGACAAATTGAGGTATAATCCAATGCTTAGGAACCTCTAAGGAAATGAATCCCAAGGGAAAGCAATAGCATATGGATTGAGTCAATGATATTTGTCTTCAAGAGGGTTTGAAATTTTGAGAATCATGTTGAATGTTTGTTTGCAAAATGTTTTTGAATACAACACTCTGTTTTCAAACAAGCAATGTAACATCCTAGCCTAATGGGTACGTTTTTCTTAGTGGGCTTGCCTCATGCCTATAGAACCTTGGGATGGTGTGTCCTTGAGGTGTAACAAATATAATTCCCACACCAAACCCCCTTTGTCTGTATGATCCATCAAAATAAAGTCTCCATTGTTGTGTGGCAATATTCAAAATGTCTACATCTAGATATTCAATGTTCATTGGATGATTATCCTATAATGGAGCTTCAGCTAATTGATTGGCTATAACCTATCCTTTTATGGATCTCCAATCTACATAATGGATGTCAAACTCACTTAAGATCATGACCCATTTTGCTAGTCTCCTTGTTAGAGCAACTTTGTTGAGTAGATATTTTAATGGATCTATATTGTGATGAGTTTGATAGTATGAGTCAACATGTAGTGCCACAACTGTTGGGTTGCAAATACCACTGCCAAATAATCTTTCTCTATGAATGTATAATTTATTTCATAACCATTGAGAGTCCTGCTGATATAGTAAATAGCTTGTTATTTTCCCTCACAATCTTCTTGTGCCAATAGAGCTCCTAAAGAAATGTTTGTTGTTGTGATATATATTGTAATTATGGTTTCTCTATTATAGGTGGAATGAGTATGGGAGGTGACATCAAATATTTTTTTATTTGATTGAAATCAATTTCACATCCTTCATCCCATTTAAAAGAGACATTCTTATGTAGTAAATGATTGAAGGGATGAATTTTGTTTGCCAATTGGGAGATAAATCTCCTGATGGATTGTAGACTGCCTTGTAGAGACCGTAATTGACTGATATTTTAGGCAATGACATCTCCATTATTGTTTTGACCTTAGCCGGATACACTTCAATTTCTTTTTCTGACACTATGTATCCAAGGAGCTTTGTTGATGTTACCCCAAACATGCATTTCTTAGGGTTTAGTCTGAAATTGAACTTCTCTAGTCTAGTAAAAGAAGATTTGAGGATCTCCAGATGTCCTTTGGTGTATGATTTTTCTAATATGTCATCCACATAATCTTCCATAAAAGTATGTGTCATGTCATGGAAAATAGTGGTCATTTCCCACTGATATGTTGAACCTGTATCTTTCAACCCAAAGGGCATGACATTCCAAAAGAATGTACCTCAAGGACAAGTGAATGCTATCTTTTCATGATCTTCAAGTGCTATCTTGATTTGGTTGTACCTTGATAAGCCATCCATTAATGACAACATGGAATGTCCTATTATTAGATCGACAATGATGTCAATGTTTGGTAAAGGAAAATCATTCTTTGGGAACAACTTATTTAGATCTTTGAAATCTATGCATATTTTTATACTATTATCTAGTTTAGATACATGCACAATATTTGAAATCCACTTAGCATAATTGATAGATTGGATAAATCCTACATCCAACAACTTTTTCAGCTCAACTTTTACCATCAAGGCAATGTGGGGATGCATTTTTCTCAATTTTTGTTTTACTGGTTTGATTCCATAGGGTAGAGGCAGATGATGCATTAGGTGATATGGGTCTAATCTTTGCATGTTAGAATAAGACCAAGCAAAATTGATATGTCGCTCTTCAAATAATTTGGTGAATTCAAGCTTCTTCTATTCTTCCATGGATGTTGCTAGATGTAAAATATTTGCATTTTCTATTGTTCCAAGATTTATGGACTACATAGGTTCCACCAGTACTGATGATCTGTTATGGTAATGCTCTAGAAGGGTGTCAAATCTCCCATCTTTCAATGCCTCAGAAAGGTTTTCACTGTTAGATACATTCTTTATTTTTACTCTTTCAAGATCTAATGCTGCCATTGAATGGTTTTCACCATTAGATCCATTTTTTCTATTGTCAAATTTGGAACTAGAAGATTTGACACCTTCTTGATTTGAAGTGTCATTATGAGTTTTATTGGTAGAACTTGTATCATGTGTGTCACTACAAAGAAAATTTATGATGGCATCATAATTTGAAAAGACTGGTATATTAATAGGTTTGGTTGGTTCCTAGTCAATAAGTTTAGGATGTATCAAGGGTAATAAGTCATCAGGTTGAGTAAGGTCGATGGGAGTGAGAGTTCTAATAGCTATGTGGCTAAAGTTTTCAGTAGTAAGGTCGAGGTCTATGATATTACCCTCCTCCAAGTTGTCTATCTCACTTAATGCCCATTCATCCTCGCTTGAGTCGTTGATATTTGGTGATCCCAATATAAGTGGTCTAGTTCCTAAACTTTGTCTCTCCTCTCATGTTGGTGTATGATTTAATGAAATCAATTTTTTTGTCAGTGTATGATGTTGTAGATAAATGATCCCATTCATACTCATTGGAATCTGTTTCATACCCATCCCTCATTTGTAGAACCCTTTCTACCACATTCTGAGTTACTTCTTCTTTTGATTCCCTTGTATAGCCTAATCCTATTTTGACTTTAGCTTGAAGTGTTAGAGGTTGAATAGGTTCTATAATGCCATCTTTCCTCTTTCCAATTGGTCCTTTCCCTTCATTTCCCATTTTTTCTAAGATAGCCTTTCCTTTTCCATACTGATTTGTCTTTATGTTGATGTTTGTTGATGTTGAGGCCTCTTTGTCTTTGTAGAGCCAATTTAGAATGGCCTTGTCTTTTGATTCATCTTCTAGAGTACCTACTTTTGCAAACCTTTCATCCAAAATTGTGATGGGTTGTGATGATCTTTGTTTGTTTGTTGTGGGCTGTCCATATGATTATGGAGATGGTAGCAAGTGTGAAAGACACAAAGATTGCTCAATGGAATATTCTCCCAAGCCCTTGTCTTTTAACCAGATCTTTTCTGAAAATTTTTGTGATAGAGTAGTCAAGGAACTTTCATTGTTTGATAGAGTTGAGTTAGCAACCATTGTTTCCTTTTCCTGGTCCTTTTTCTCAACCCATTTGGATATAAAATTGAGTTTCTTTTCACCACTGGACGAAGTAGATGTGCTAGCTTCTCTATTGTGGGGTACTAAAGTGTCTTGAGCTACCTTAAGCATGTTACAAGTCTAGGGATTATTAAAGTCGGCTGAAATAGTGACCTCTTGTCCATTGACTAAAAAATTGAAACGTTGGTGATATGTTGAAGGTACCACTTGCATTTCATGGATCCATGGATGTCCCAAGAGTATTTTTGTGAACCATTTGAATCTAGACCTTGCACAAACACAATAAACATGCAAACAATTAGATCAAACACAAGGTTAGAAACAAATGATTCCTCAAGAAAGCCATTTGAAATTTGCAAAAGATAAGAAATGAAAATGAAGAACACAAATGAAACAATTAAATCCTATCTAATGCAAGCAAACTCTTGATCTCTTGAGGGAGTTGGTGCCAATTTGATGTGGAAATTGGCCCTTTCCCAACTCCTTTTGCAAGCTTGATGATGAAAAAATGAAGAGGAATGAGAAGAGAGTGATCCACTTGATGAAGACTTTGAATGTATGCTCCAAGCTTAAAATCTGCAAAAAAACCTAGCTATGATTCAATGAGATGGATGAGAATTGCTAATTATTTTAGCATGGTAACTTTGCTTGAGATGTGGATGATCAAATGCATGGTGAAGCATTCTATTTATAGAATGTTGAAATGGAAACAAAGCCAAAATAGAGCAATGTGGGACAAAGATTTGGCCCATGGAAAAATTCCACTTGTCCAAATGTGATTGGATGAGGAATGAGCAAGTTTTGACAAATGTGCCAATAAATGAATTTTTGAATTTGAATTTTGAGAAAAGACATGTAAGAGGGGGAAAGAAAATTGCATTGAATGCCACTTGGCTCAAGGCAAGGACATGTAAGAAGAAGTAAATGCCTTGTTGGAAGGACTTGTAAGAGAGAGTAAATGACATGTTGGAAGGACATGTCATTCAAATTTTGAATTTGAAATAGAATAATATTCCTCCAAAAGATGCTTTGTTGAGGGAAAATGAAGATTTAATAAATCAATATATTGATTTATTTGTGCAAGTGGAGATATCTAGAGAATGCAAGTGGGTGAGATTAGTATTTAATCATGGTTAGATTAAATAAATGATGATTATGTTAGTTTAATGATGATTAGGTGAGTTGACTTATTTTGGCTTAGATTTTTGGATTAATTTAAATCAAACAAGAGAGGAAATGATTTAATGAGTTTAATTAAATAAACATGTTTTGATTATTTAATTAAAGAGATTGAAGTAAGATTAAATTAAATAAGATTTTAATTTATTCAATTTAATAGATATACTTTAGAGATTTAATTAAATAAAATTATTTTTTTAATTAAAATAGGGATAATTAGATCAGATGAATTGATTTAATTAACAAGGGAAAGTGAATTAATTAGACAAAAATAAGTTATTTAATTAAGAGATGAATATTGATGAATTTAATCAGATAAGGGAATTTGATTAAACTGTTAGACGGATGGATGATTTAGGAAGAAACGATGTTAGTAGATCAGAGTTAAATGCGCAATGTCAACTTGTACATTTTGCGTGTCTACAATTTTATATCTTAGCTCTTTGTCTAACACTTGGAAAACTATGTTTTTAACAATCGGTCCCACTTGAATTGGTAGTACAATCAACCCCTTGGAAGACCTTTCCTCTTCATCATATGCTTTTATTGTTACCTTTCTCCTAGCATCAATGGCATTGTTGGAATAGCCTAGTGCATGAATTATTTTTAAAGTACAAATATTTAACCCACCTCTGCCATCTATTAAGACACACCTGACATGGTATTTATGGATTAGAACCTCTATATGAAAGGCCACATTGTGTGGGTGATTTAGTGACACATCATCTTGTTCAGAGAATGACATCCAATGAGGCATGGTCAGATGTCCCACCATAGCTTGAAATTGACAAACATCCAAATTATTGAGTACCGTAGTGGCCACTAGAGCCTATTCTAGAACCTCCTTATGTGATGGTGATATTTTAAGAAGCTCCAATAAGGATATTTGTGCACATATCTTTTGTAGTTGATCCACAATGTTGTATTGATTTGAAGGGGGAGTAGTGTTTTTGGAAGAAACTCCTTTTAGTATCACTTTGGACTACCCCCTTGTCATTACATTGACCGGTTGATGTTCTTGTGTTTCCCTTATTTTTAGGACATTGATTTGGTTGTCAGATGTGTTTATGTTTGGTATTACATTCAGGGATATAGTGTCATTGATTTTAATGTTATCTATTTGATTATCAATGACATTATTTTTCTCAACCTCAAAAATGCAAAGAATGGTGGTGTCATAGATATAGTTTACACTTTTTCCTTTACCGTTTGAAGAAGATTCTCCTTTTCATAGTTGGGTAAAGGATTTTTAAAAGCATTATGATCATTATTTTTTTGATGTCCTTCAACAAAAACCTTCTTTGCTTCAATTAAGTCTTGTATCAGATGTTTTAATTGCATGTAGTCATTTGTTTTATGTCCTTTATTTTTAGGAAAGTTGCAATAATCGACATCATTCCACAAAGATAGTTTCACTTTCAGCTCCCAATTTCTTATTTCTGGTAGGGTAATAAGTCTATTTGCAATAATATCTCTCATTGTTGATTTTGTAAGGAAAGATTAGGTCTGGAAAAAAATATCCTAATGTCAAAACCTTAGGGAAGAATACAAATATGACTTTAAGATTTAACAATTATAGCTCATTAAGATACACTTGAAAGAAATAACAAAACAAAGAAATGAACATACAAAATTGGACACTAGATTTACGTGGGAAAACCCTTACAAGAGAAAAACCCAGCACACCAAGAAAAACCTCTTTGTATTACAGTAAAGAAAATTACATACTGAGATCAACTTCACTTTCTAATGTCAATTATTACAGCAACAAATTTACTGATCAATCTTGTAAAGAATAGCTCTCAAAAACATCCAAAGAATTCACTCAGATCAATCCATGTTCAATTGAGCAACACTTTGTTATCTCACTTTGTTCATCGTCATCTTCCATTGCTCGAGATTAATCCATTCTCTCATAGTCTATTCATCTCCCTCATAGGAACGGTCATAACAGTCCAACTGCTAATGGTTCACATTTCGCTTCTTTGATTGGTCCAAAAAAAACCACATATGATAGTCATTTAGTCAAAGAAGTTCAAATAGAATAACATGTCAGTGAAACACTAGGCTGTCTCCCTGATGCCATAATGCCCAACTGTCGTTATCAGCAAGAGTCACTACCATCAGAAAGAGTCATATCAAGTTAAAACCTATCGATAATCTAGACTCACTCTATCGCTAAGACATCACATTGATATCCATTGCAGAACCATCGCACCAAAATGTTGGTCATTCCTTGTGGTCTCCACCATGACACACGTTCACTGCTTATGCATTTCCAAAGAATCAAGCTAGGAAACTACAATATTCTCAACAAGTCTCTTAGAATTCCAGGTGGTCCCCACATCTGTTGGTGAGAGGAAAACCATCGGCAAGAGGTTACACCGAAGTTCATCATGTGGAGATCTATTGGTAGTTCATAAACAAATCCGTCAGTGAGACTAGCACTCTCGGCAAGAGTTCATACTGACTACAAACCTATCAGCCAAGAGTCTCCCCAATGATCACCAGGAGCCAATCTATCAACAATAATAGCGCTATCAGAATGAGTCACTCTGAAGGTTCATACCATCTCCCCGATGACATCCATCACCAATGTGTAAAACCTCTATGAGACATACTTTGTCAGAATGAGTCACTCTAAGGGTTCATGACTTTCCCCAATGCCAATCATCACCAAGAGTCCCCCTGATGATCACTAGGAACCAACAAGTCAGCAAGAGGTTTGCTCGAACGGAAAGATATTGGAATCTTCACAACAATAGACATGTCTTGCCGATGACTCCCTTCAGCAAGAAAGAACCAAAGTCTCAGCAAATTTAAAGTTTTAAACACAGCTGCTAGTCAGTAAGACTTCCAGATGGTCTCATCGAATTTTCTCTTTCAGGAGTTCCATGTCAGTAATCTTGAGGCACATTTTCCAATAATCTCCCACTTGATGAAGATCTTACTAACACCTCTAGAGCATAATAAAACTACTAAAATTCATGGGCACTAAGGCCCATCGAACTGGCACACCACCTGAAGTTGTTTGTGCTCACTAGTTTCATCAATGCATTTGCAACATTTTCTAGAGTATCCACTTTTTCTAAAGAGACATTTCCATCCTCCACCATATCTCATACAAAATGATACTGCACATCAATATGTTTCATCCTGGCATGGAAAGTAAGATTTTTTTCCATAAAAATAGTACTCTGACTATCACAGTAAATTGTAATTATCCCTGCATCAAACCCAACATTAGAACACAAACATTTTAACTAGATTGCTTCTTTATAGGCATGTGTTGCTGCCATGTATTATGCCTCTATGGTGGACAAAGCAACTACAACCTGTCACTTGCTCATCCAACTAATTGCACCACCATTCATCATGAAAATATATCCACTAGTGGATCTTTTGCTGTCAATGTCCCCTGCCCAATTAGAATCCACCTAGCCATGAATGTTGAGAGTCATCTGTGATTCAACCAAATTCTCATAGTAACACAAAGCATATTTTGAAGTGCCCTTCAGATATATAAACACCCTTTTCATAGCATCCCAATGTGTCCTTCCAGTATATTCCATAAAATGACTAAGTACTCCCATTGCTTAGGAAATGTTTGGCCTTGTATAGACCATTGCATACATTTAACTACCAAATACACTAGCATAAGGCACTCTGGTCATGTCCTCCATCTCAATATGAGATTTTGGATAGTCTTCAATAGATAGCTTCGTTCCCTGCAAAACTGGAACAACTAGCTTCTTGCAATCAATCATACAAAATCTCTCCAAAATAGTATTAATATACTTACTTTGACTGAGCCAAAGTTTTCTACTCTTCATGTCTTTGGTTATTTCCATTCCTATAATATACCTGGTTGCACCAAGATCTTTCATTTTGAACTTTGCAGACAATTGATATTTTAGATCAGAAATCATTAACTTACTATTGCCTATGAACAACATATCATCAACATAGAGAGCAATAATAAGAACCCGATCATTTTCAGCTTTGTAGTACACACAATGATCATATTTCGATCTTACAAATCCTAATGACCAAAAAATGTGTCAAACTTCTAGTACCACATTCTAGGAGATTGTTTTAATCCATACAGAGATTTTTTCAACTTGCAAACCAATTTTTCTTTACCTTTTTCCACAAAGTGCTCATGCTAGGACATGCAAATTTCTTCATCAAGGTCACCATGAAGAAATGTTGTCTTCACATCCATCTGTTCATTCTTTAAGTTATACACTATTGTAAGTGACAAAATAAATCTAATAGATGTCATCTTAGCTATAGGAGAAAATATTTCTCCATAATCAATTCCTTCTACCTGGGAATACCCTTTTGCAACTAACCTTTCCTTATACTTTTCCACACTGCCATCCAGACCTATTTTCTTTTTAAATACCCATTTACAGCCAACATCTTTTCTACCTTTAGGCAAGGGCCAAACTCCAAGTTTCATTCTTTTCTAATGATTTCATTTCTTCATTCATGGATTCCAACCAAGAGTTTGAATCAGGCATTCTAAATGCCTCTTTCACAGTCCTATGCTCATCAATGCTAGAAATTAAAGCATAGGCAGAAGTATAATCTATCAAATAAAACCCATACCTATCAGGTTGCTTTCTTTCACATGTAGACCTCCTCATAGGCTGATGCTGAGGTTGATCTTCTTCTTTAGAACTCTCAGAGCTACTTGAGCTCTCCTCAGTTTTAGATACATTTTGAATTTTGAATTCCTCTTTATTTGGTGTTGGAGGAATTTCAAGTACATTCTTTTTATTTTCTGATTTTCTCTCTGACTATAGATCCAAAGTAGAAGGCTTCAACTCATGAAAAATAACACTTCTACTATATAGAACCTTCTTCGTATCAGGATTCCAAAGCTTGTATCTTTTTATGCCAACACTAACCAACAAAAATACATTTAACAACCTTATTTTCTAATTTAGACCTTTTTTCATTTGGCACATATGCATATGCCTCACAGCCAAAGACACGAATGTGTCTTAGAGAGGGTTTCTTTCTAGACCATGCTTCCAAAGGTGTTTTCTCAACAAGAGTGGAATTTCAAGAATGGTTTATTAAATAATATACTATTGCAATTGCCTCAACTCATAACTTCTCCTCCAAGCCAGCACTGCTTAGCATACTTCATGCTCTTTCCATCACTATCTTGTTGAACCTTTCAACGACTCCATTTTTTGCGGAGTGTAGGGTGTAGTTTTATGTCTTTTAATTCCATGATCTTTACAGTACCTTTTGAACTCACCAAAACAAAACTCACTGCCATTGTCAGTCCTTAAACATTTTATTTTTCTTCTAGTCTAATTTTCCACAAGGTTTTTAAATTCCTTAAAATGACTAAACACTTCTGATTTACTTTTCAAAAAATAAACAAATGCCCTTATTGAATAATCATCAATGAATGATACATAATATCTTGATTTAGACAAAGAAGGAACATTTACTATACCAAAAACATTAGAATGAATGTAATCAAGTAAATCAGAAGATTTATGAGGATTGGAGTAAAATGAGACATGGTGTTGTTTACCATATATACAATGTTCACAAAACTCGAATTCAAGGTTACAATCATCAAGCCCTTCAACCAAGTTTTTATTCTTCAAGTTTTTTAAACCTTTTTCTCAATTGTGACCTAGCCTATGATTCCAGAGCATAGTCTTTTCTGCTGGAAGTTTAACTTCCATAGAGTTTGCACTATCAGGAAATTTTCCCTCCTTTTCTCCATGAGTAGCCTTCTATGACTTTACAGAGACACTATTACATTGCACAACATGTGCATCCAGCTTATACAAGGTACCAATATGAGCACCCCTAGCTAGAACCATTGAGCCTCTAGTCATCTTGCAGCCATTTCTAGAGAACATGACCTGCACTCCAATATTGTTTAGCTTACTAACAGAAATTAGATTTCAAGCCAGACCTAGTATATGCATTACATCATTGATTCCCTTCACTCTTCCATTAGGGAACTGTATTCTAACTCTTCCATGACCAACTATTTCCAAAGATGTATCACTTGCCAAATACACCCTTCCACCATCATATTTTTCATACTTAGTGAACTAGTCTCTATGAGATTTCATGTGGAAAGATGCTCCAGAATCAATCAGCTAGACATCATCTGATGCCTGAGTAGCCAAGGCTACAATGAAAGCGTCTACATCACTCTGAGAAGAATCATTGTTGGAAGAATACTTCTTCTTCTTTTTCTCCTCTTTGCAATCCTTTTGAACATGACTAGGTTGCCCACAATTCCAGCACTTCACCTTGGACTTCTTTCTAGGAGACTTTTATCTCCCTACTGATTTCAATTTGGACTTCGTGTCTTTCTTCTTGCCTTTTTATTTTGATCTACCTCTAACAACAAGAGCCTCCTTCACCATCTCAAAAGATTTTCTTCTCATCTCTTCTGATAACAAAGAAGCAACAACATCTTCCATCTTAAAAGTGGATGTCGTACTCCCAATAGCCATCACTAAGTGATCCCAAGAATCTGGAAAATAACATAAAAATAGCATACAACAATCTTCTTCATCAATATTTACACCCAAAGATGCTAATTGAGCAATCATCATGTTGAAAGCATTCAAATGATCAGCAAGAGATGCTCCTTCCTACATTTTCAAATAATACAACTTCTTCCTCAAGAACAACTTATTCACCAAGGACTTGCCTTAATAAATAGCTCCTAGTCTTTTCCACAAAGAAGATGTGGTCTTTTCTTCATAAAAATTTAGAAGAATAGAGTTTACTAAACAGAGCCTTATCAGCCCCTTTGATTTTAAATCTGCAAGGTCCCAATCCTCTTGCTTCATGCATGTAGGCTTTGTTCTAGAAACAACAAGCCAAAGATTACAGTCAACTAACAGATCTTTCATTTTAAGTTTCCACAACTCAAAATTTTTGTCATTGAATTTCTCAATTTCAATCTTTCCTGACATGCTTGCCATCTTAATCTATAATTCAAATTACCAGACTTCTACAAGACTCCCACTTAACAAAATTGTCACAAAAACCCAATGTACCCACAAGGATAACACAACTAGCCAGACTCTCATACCACTTGTAAGGAAAGCTTAGGTGTAGAACAAACTCTCCTAATGTCAAAACCTCAGGGAAGAATGGAGATATGACTTTACGATTTTACAATTATAGTTCATTAAGATACACTTGAAAGAAATAACAAAACAAAGAAATGAACATACACAATTGGACCCCAGATTTACATGGGAAAACCCTTATGGGAGAAAAACCCACCACACCAAGAAATGCCTCTTTGTATTATAGTAAAGAAAATTACATACAGAGAGCAACTTCACTTTTTGATGTCAATTATTATAGCAACACATTTACTAATCAATCTTGTACAAAATAGCTCTTAGAAACATCCAAATATTTCACTCAAATCAACCTGTGTTCAATTGAGCAACACTTCGTTATCTCACTCTATTCATCATCATCCTTCATTGCCCAAGAGTAATCCATTCTCTCATAGTCTATTCATCTCCCTCATAGGAATGGTCACAATAGTCCAACTGCTAATGGTTCAAATTATACTTCTCTGATTGGTCCAAAAAAAACCACGTAGGATAGTCATTCGGTCAAAGAATTTTAAACAGAATTGCATGTCTATGAGACACTAGGCCATGTCTCCCCGATGCCACAATGCCTGACTATCATTATCGGCAAGAGTCACGACCATCGGCAAGAGTTATATCGAGTTCAAACCTATCACCCAAACTCAGCTTATTGCTAAGACATCACATCGATATCTACTACAGAACCATCGCACCAAACTGTTGTTCATTCCTTGTGGTCTCCACAATGACACACGTTCACTGCTTGTGCATTTCCGAAGACTCAAGCTAGGAATCTACAATATTCTCAACAAGTCTCCTAGAATTCCAAGTGGTCCCCACATCCTTCGATGAGAGGAAAACCATCGACAAGAGGTTACACCAAAGTTCATCGTGTGGAGATTTATTGGCAGTTCATAAAAAAATCCATCAGTGAGACTAGCACTCTCAGCAAGAGTTTATACTGACTACAAACCTATCAGCCAAGAGTCTCCCCGATGATCACTAGGAGCCAATCCATCAGCAAGACTAGTGCTATCAGAATGAGTCACTTTGAAGGTTTGTACTGTCTCCCTGATGACATACATTGCTAATGTGTAAAACCTCAACGAGACATACTCTATCGGAATGAGTCACTCTGAGGGTTCATGCCTCTCCCTGATGATCACTAGGAACCAACCAGTTGGCAAGAGGTCTTCTTGGATGGAAAGAGATAGGAATCTTCATAGTGATAGACATGTCTTACTGATGACTCCCGTCGGCAAGACAGAACCAAAGTCTGAGCAACTTTAAACTTTTGAGCACAACTACTAGTCGGTAAGACTTCAAGAGGGTCTCACCAAATTTTCTCTTTTAGGAGTTTCATGTCAATAAGCTTGAGGCACATTTTCCAATAGATTCCAAAGTTTATCCTAATGTGTAAATCTCCATCGATTGGATTGTATTTGATATGAAGGTGGTCGAGATTCTCCATTATTTGGATTATTATTTTGAGTGGTACCTTGATTGTTGTTCTAGTTGTCATTTTTATTTGTTTTCATAGTTGTTTCCATCAAATTGAATACTAGTTTTGTATTTTTCATGTCAATTGTAGCATCATTGTTTCCAATCTTTCTATTTTTCTTCTAAAATTTAGGCTTGTCATTGTTTCCATAGAGGTTTGAGGAATTTGTGTTGTTTGATGTATCATTGTAATGTTTAATCACTCCTCTTTTGACTAAGGCTTCTTTGATTTTAAGCCTATTCTCAATCACGTTTTCAAATGTCGGGGGACATTGCAGTTCTAGTCTATAACTCATGTCATCATTTAAGTTATCAATAAATAATTCAATATTTTCCTCTTCAGGTATAGATCGAGGATATCTCATGAACAAATTTCTCCAACGTTGTAAGAATGATAGGAATCTCTCACCTTTCTTTTGTTTCATGTTGGATAGATCTTTTATGGCTACATCATGTTCAATGTTGAAGGAGAATTATGTGATAAATTTGTTGACCAGTTCTTCAAAGGGTTGAATCCTTGGTTGTAATTTGGAGAACCGTTCCATACAGTGAGCTCCTAAAATACTAGGAAACAACCTCATTAGGTAAGTATCTGCTTGTGAAAAATCTAGGCTTATTGTTCTGAATTCTCTCACATGGTCAATTAGATCTGTTTTTCCATTGTACTTGTCATATTTGGGGAACTCACAATGTCTAGGGAAGGGTATCATGTCTACATTTGGATGAAAGGGATAAGGACAAATGTCTTGTAATGAATACCTCTTTGTGGTTCCCTTTTGCATATCCTAAATTTTTTGTTGTAAAGTTTGAATTTGAGCTATTAGATAAACCACTTCATCTATGTCTTGCACATTGTGTGGTTCTGTTTCAGTTGTTCTTGGTGTTTCCTTTAATCAATTGATGTTGAAATATTTTAGAAGTTTTGCACCTAATTTTGATAACATCAAGAGGTATTTTTCCATGTCTTGTTCCAAGACCTTTTCCATGCATTTTTGAAAATTTGGATCCTGTTGGGTGGTTTGTATATCCTCTTGAGTTATCTCATTAGTATCATTCTAATGGAATCTGTGAAAAGGATTTTCTTCAACCATGATGTTGGATGTTTCAATTTATTTCTCTCTAAGTTTTTTTCTTTGTAACCTTGTCAAGATTGACATACAAGTATTTGTTATTTTTACTAAAATTTTATCTTCTGCATTTGGATTAGTGTCAATTGGTTTTTAACAAAGTTAAATAGAATGATATATTCTATTTATGAGACCAAGTTAAAAATCTGATTTTTTTTTTTCATTTCGTGATGGTAGGATGTCAAAATCCTGATGAGGAAACTAAACTCAATAATCAATATTTTTGTTTTGATAATTGGAAACTTTGTAGTTTACAAGATCCAGGTTTAGGTTGAAAATAGTGTTGACTTATAAAAACCAATTTTTTTTAGGTTTAAGACATTGTTTGGACTGTAAAAAATGGTTTTGTCTGAAAAAACCTGAGTTTCTAATGCCAACAAATCTGATAGAAGTTTCTGAAAGCTTTCTATTTTTCTATTATGTGGAAGTGCTAATACAGAGGGCATAAGTGCTAAAACATCATTTAGAAGCACTAAAAGGTATGGTAAAAGTGTTGTCAAATAGAGTAGAAGCACTACCACAATTTTTAGATGCACTAAAAGATAGGTAAATTTTTTTGATACTGCAATGTTTTTGTTACAGTTTGACATAAGCACTATAAAATTTGTTAGAAGCACTAAAATATACTACAAGTGCACTATTTTCACTATGGATGCACTAAAAGATAGCCCAGAAGAACTAAAACAAAGTGTGTAAGTGCTACTTTGGGATTTCACAGTGTTGTCCAATTTTCTTCTCAAGGAAGAGACTGACATTTTTGGTGTAATTTTCTAGATTTTTGATATTTTGGCAATATATTTTTACTAGTAAATCTCTGATTTTGGATGAGAAGCCTAATGTTTCCAATTTTTCTCTATTGTAAGAATTGATCTAGCCTATTCGACTATTGTATGGTTGGTTGTGGAATGAAAGATTGATGAAGGGGTCGACTATGATTATGTTTTGTGAAAGAGCGATTCTTTGAAAGTAAGCTTGTGAATATAAAGTATCTAAGGTAAAATCCTCAATATATCCCCTAGTAAAGTCGTGATACCTATGGATAAAAGTTCTATGTTCTAGAAAAAATTGTCTACTTTGATAAAAGAAGCATCTTCTTTTCAAAAGGTTTTTGTAGCTAAGCTACTTATTTAGTTTCTTGACTCTTGTTGTGAGGGATTTCTTGACAAATGTTGTAGATTTATAGTCCCTAATCATAAATTTCAAGTTTGATTTTGTCTAAATTTTTGTGTTTTTTTCAAATGATCTTTATATGGACGAATGAGTTGAAAACACAGCAAGCAATTGTAGAACAATTGTTTTTAAGACCTAGAATCTAAACAAAAAGTGTATGTTCAAGAACCATGCATGATCCTTATTGATTTGCACTAGTTTGTTAAAAAAAATACACTTCAAAAAAACTCACTCTTAAGGTCAAAAAGGTCATCATTATATTCAACAGTCTACATCTTAAAATTGCATCAACTCACATAGTTGTGTCACCTCCCAGAGGGTGCTAGTGTTTTTGTCTTTTCTAGGCATGTACTCAAAGTTAGATTTCTTGAACCCTTGAACAAACAATCCTTGGAAATTATATGGTGACTGTCTTGGGGGAAAATTCTTCCCTCGCCTTGCACTGTGAGTATTACAATTTTTGGTTACTAACACAACTTTGCTTCTACACTATGGTTCATAGATAGGGTTTCTGTGTAGTGTATACAATGATAAACTCCCTTAGGAGACCTCCTAACCTTTAGAACAAAGGCTTTGGGGATGGTTATCTTGCACACTACTGTCGAGTTGGACTTTCATCAAAAAATCACTTTTGATTATAGTGGGTTTGAATCCTTGGATTTATGCATTCCCAATTTGGTCGTTCCTGTAGGGTTATTACTTTTTCCCACTATGGCAATCCTGCTAAAGGATTTGATAAAGCATAAATTTGCATGAAAATAAAAGATGATTCTGGCATTTTGATCACCTAGTTAAGAGGAGAGAATAGGCCTATCACCACACAATCACAGTAATCAAATGTTCAATTTTTAAATCCCAAATAATAATTTTCTATTCTATGTGAATATATTGCTTCACAAAAGACATGATGTTTAATTTTAACCAAATAGAAAATGTATGATGAATACCCTAGGATTGGTTCTTTTTAGTTCAAATGCATCAAAATAAATTTTTGGCCATGGTTGCGTCAGATCCAAACAAAAAATTACATAAGTGCTATAAGAGAGGTCAAAAGTGCTATTTAAATCATCAGAAGCACTACAAAATTTGGAAGCATTGCATAATTTGGCATAAGTGCTAAAAGTTTTGGTGGAAGCACTAAAATAGTATTGAACTTAGAAAAATCAACCATCCTAAAAGCTTTTTTGTGTAAGTGCTAAAATAAAATGCAAAAGCACTATTGTTTCCATTGAAAGTGCTGAAATAGTTAGAAGAAATAAAAATTTTGGTGGAAGCACTACAGAATCCCTTGGTTGTGCTAAAAGAAAACACACATGTATCCTATATGAACACTTTTTAGAAAAAAATTTAAAATATGGGGTTAGAGCCCCATGGTGGGTGCCAAAATGTATGTTTGGAATAAGGGTATGTGCAGGATCATCATGGAAAAAATAGGCCCTTAAGTGGCAAAAAATTTAGAAAAATCAGTGTTAGGAAACTTGACGTAAAATTTTGAATAACTTATCTATATTGTTTCAAAAATATGTAAGAATAGAATCTATAGAAAATTGAATTTAGTTTCTAAACTACTAGGTTTATTTTAAGAAAAGAAAATCTATTTTGTGAAAATTTGAAATTTCAATGTAGTAGTACTTAAATTTCTGGGAAAAACTAAGAAGTAGGTGTCTGTCTGACCACCCTAACCATAATAAAATGATAATATTTTATTATAAGATTTTATATATATAAGTATAGGACTCATGTCTGGATGTGATGCATATTTTTTGTAATTTTTCCCAAGTAAATAATTAATTATGAATTTTTTATTACAATTTTTAAAAAATATAAAAACTCGTATGTTTGACCACCATAACTTGGTGAAAACTTCATGAAATTTATTTTTTATTTTTTTAATCCTATAGTATGTGAAGCATAGAATGTGACACATGTTTTGGATTCAAAAAATGTGATACCATTTGAAAGCTATAGATGTTTTTCAATCAGCCTATTGATCAGGACTTTAGTTGTAATTCTAATAGAAAATAAATAATAATTATTTATTAAACTCAAATTAAAGCATAATTTATATTGCTGGAAAGATGAGAATCTCCTCTAAAAACCCTTTTCGTTTCATCTATTTTGGGTTAAAAAAAGTCATCAGCCACATACCCTACAAATACCCATAATATTGCCACTTTTTGGCCCATCATGATCCTGCACATACCCATAAGCATGAGTAAAATAAAACTTCTTAATAAGAAATTATATCAAAGATTCAATGATTGAACTATTTTAAAGCAAGAATCTACAGAAAGCATCATATTGTTCTCTATCCCCAAAGATTTACTAAGTCACGGGGCTTTTAGATTTGGTAAGCATTGTGACTATTAAAATGCCAATCTAGAGAATGAGATGCTGCTAAAATGCAATGATGTAATCCTATATGATGATATCTATATGATAAAATGAAGCTACTATAATCTAAAACTATGATGAAAGAAGCTACGATAATCTATTATGCAACCATGATTTCTATTGCTATTGCTATTGCTAAATGCTTGAATGCTTGATTGCTATTCCTATAGAGTAATATTGCAAAAAGTTCAGATTTGGGATCCTTTTTCCTATAGAATGAGGCTGTATTTATAGATTCACAAGAACAATTTTGTGAAGGGCAACACAACAAAGACCTAGATTCAATATGAAGAATTGAATGGTAAGAGATGAAGAACCTTGAGCTGATCATGGGAATGGTTTCTTCGCATGAGAACATCAGACCATATAATAGGAAGAATTAGAGGAAGGAGATGAAGACAATTACCTGTAAGTTTGTCTCCACGAATTTCCCATGAATGCCAATTGAATCAAATTAGATGATTTATATCTAATTTGGTAGGTGAGTGAATAGAGGAAAATTTTCCTTTATTTGAATACATTGATTTATTCAAATTTAACAAAAGGAAGATATTTAATAATTAAATGAAACAAATATTTGACATTTTCTTATTTAATAAAAAGGGATATGTTAATTAAATAAAACTTTATGATACTTTATTTAATTTAAGAGGAAATGTGATCTAGATAATTAAATAATACAAAATATTGAAGTTGCTTATTTAATTAAGATAGAATAATTTAAAATTGAAGAATTTAGAAGAATGAACTATAAATAAATATTTCTATTTATTTAATAGTAGATGAATTTAAGGGTAATTAATCAAATAAATTATATTTAATTAATTAGATTATCTAGACCATTTTTTAGGTGTACACGTAATGTTTACAAACTTGTTGTGTGTGTAAAGCCATTTCCGAAGGTATCATCCAATTAGATCATCAAATTCCAAGATTTACAAGAAAAATACCCCTCCAAAATCTTCATTGGTTAGAAAATTACACCTTGGAATCAATCTTTTTACCGAGAAAAAGTAGAACAAATGGAAAAACTGTGAAAATACTGACCACTTCCAGATTAGCACAACCAACCTCTACTTTAGCACATATACCTAGTCTATTAGCCTATCTATCTTATTTAAACAACACATTAAAACTCTATTTTATTGCATCTATCCTATTTTACAGCACATCTATACACTTTGTCAGTGCATTTACCTAATATTTTAGTTCAACCAACCTCTGTTACAGCACATATACCCAGTCTATTAGTGCATATACCCAGTCTATCAGTGCATACACCCTGTTTTATAGTGCATGTACCCAGTCTGTCAGCACATACACCCTATTTTACAACACATATACCTAGTTTTTTTGCACATTTAGTTAATTTACCAATGTGTTCACACTCTATTTTATCACATCTGAGGTCTATTATAACACATCCACAAAATTAAAAACTAGAGAGTTATTTTTACCTCCTATTGAACAATTGACATTAGAATTCAGATCTTTATCAGAACAAAAAAAAATTCTCAATCAAACCAGTGTCTTAAACTTGGGAAAATAGGACCTTACAAACAAAAATCTTCCAAATTAAACCAAGTTCATACACTTTTTAAGTTCCTTATCATCAAACAAAAATCTTGATTATTAAGTTAAGTTTCATTATTAGGATTAGTCATCCTACAATCACAAAACAAAATGGTATAAAAAGAAAAGAAAAAATTAACTTAGTCTCATCAATAGAATTTATCATTCTATTTTACTTAGTTATTATTCTTCGCACTACTTCACAAAAAGATTAAATTTTAGTGGAAAACCTAACACTTGTATGCCCATTTTAACAAGGTTACAAAGATAGAAACTCATAGACAAAAGAGATTGAATCTCTAAATATCATGGCTAAAGAAAATACATTTCATAGATTCCATCAATCCAAACCTAAGGAAATAACTGATGAGGACATCCAAACTATACAAAAAGATCCTAACTTCCACCAATTCATGAATTTTTTTTTGGAAAAGGATGGAGAAAAATACCTTTTAATGTTGGCTAAACTAGGTGCAAAACTTCCAAAAGACTTTAAAATCTATCAACTAAAAGAAGCACCTATAAGAGTTGAAACTGAACCACAAAATATAGATCAAGTGATTACCCTAACACATCAAATGAAAAACTTGCAACAAAAACTTCAAGATATGAAAAAATGGACCACGAGAAGGTACTCATTATAGAAAATTTTTCCCTATCATTTTGATCCAAGTATGGACATGATACCATTTCCTAGACATTACGAATTCCCAAAATATGACAAATACAATGGTAAAACTAATCTAATAGATCATGTGAGGGAATTTAGAACCATGGATTTGGAATTTTCACAAGAAGAAACTTATTTGATGAGGCTATTTCCAAGAATATTAGGAGGTCAATGTATGGAATGGTTCTCTAAACTACAACTAGGAATTTGATCTTTTGAGGAAATAGTCAACAAGTTTATCTCATAATACTCCTATAATATTAAACACGAGATAACAATAAAGGATCTTTACAATACACAAAAAAAGAAAGGTGAAACATTCCTCTCATTTATACAATGATGGAAAAGTTTGTTTGCTAGGTATCCTCATTCCATACCAGAAGAGGAAAATATGGAATTATTCATTGACAACCTAACTAATGAGATGAGCTACAGGCTTCAACTACAATTCCCACCTACATTTGAGAAAGTGATTGAAAATGGGCTCAAGATCGAAGAAGCCTTGGTCAAGAGAGGGGTAATAAAAATCTACAATGAAGGATCAAATAATACAAACTCCTTGAATCACTATAATAATAATGATAAACCAAGGTTTTGGAAAAAGAATAGAAATATCAGTAACAATGATGCTATAAATGAAACACAAAAATGTGAAACTAATAATTAATTTGATAGCAACTACTACAAAGACCAATCAAAAGAATGACTAAAACATCAATCAAAGTGTCAATCAAAACAACAATCTGAACAATGGTGAATCTAAACCGCAATCATATCAAAAACCTTCAAATCGAAGAAGACTCACACCATTGGGATAGAAACTAGAATCAACAATGAGAGAACTTCTTACACATAGACTTATCACATTACCTGAGGCAAGAAATTGGGAACCTAGAGTAAATCCAATATTTGTAGATGGACATCAAATGAACAATGATCATAGTGCATTTAAAAATCCTTTACCAAATTATGAAAAGGGAGAATCTTCTTCTACAAATGGTAAAGGTAAAAATGTAAACTATATCTATGATGACACTATTCATTGTATTTATGTGGTTGAGAATAATGGTGCCACTGATAATCAAACTGATAATGTTGGAATCAATGACATCATACCAATAAATCTGATCCCAAACATGGTCACATCCAACAATCAGATTAATGTCATAAAAATTAGGGAAAAGCAAGATTACCAACTAGTCAACGTAACAACAAGGGGGAAATCCAAAGTAATATTGAAAGGAGTTACATCTAAAATCACTGCTTCCCCTTCAAATCAATACAACATAGTTGATCAACTGTAGAAAATACCAGCCAAAATATCAATATTAGAACTCCTTAAAATCTCACCATCTCATAAAGAGATTTTGGAACAAGCTCTTGTGGCCACCATAGTACCCAATAATCTAGAAGTTTTCCAATTCGAGGCTATGGTGGGACACTTAACCACACTTCATTACCTATCAATTTCCAAAAAATATGATGTATCACTTACTCATCCGCACAATTCTTCCCTTCACATTGAAGTCTTAATGCAAAAACACCATGTTAAACATGTCCTAATAGATAAAAGCCTATGATGAAGAATAGAGATCCTCCAAAGTATTGATCATGTTTCCTATTCAAGTAGGACCAATTGTGAAGAATATAGTTTTCCAAGTGTTAGAAAAAGAGCTGACATATAATATACTCTTGGGACATCCTTGGATTCATGAAATGCAAGCAGTGCCTTCAGCTTATCATCGGTGCTTAAAGTTTCTTGTCAATGGACAAGAAGTCACTATTGTAGCTGACTACAACAATCCCCAATATTGTAACAAGCTTAAAACAACTCAAGACACTTTTGTTCCCCATAATAGAGAAGCAAACACTTCTAGTTCATCCAACAATGTGACGAGGGAGCAAACCCGAGACACAGAAATACACTCACAAAACAAAGAATAATATTTTATTCATAAATATTGAACTTCTTACATGCAGAGGATCTCAAATCCCCAAGCTCTGTATTACATGCAAATTACTAACTTACAGAAAATTACCCAGATCCCCTTTCACAGCATGTGAACTTCTTTCCCCAAAAAGTTACCCAAAAATTAGAAACAAGCCCCTAAATAGACCCATTTCAGTTTGGAACCAAAAACAACCTTCGAGATAATATTTTTGACGGTTTGGCACCAAAATTACAATTTGAAATTCAAGTTTAAAATCACAGTTGAAAATTAGCACATTTCTAAAATATGCACCAACTTCCGACAGCCATAACTTTTAATCCGACTGTCAGATCTTCAATGATAATACCTTTTCGGAAAGCTCACGAAAAGATGAATTTCTTCAAAGTAGGCCTTTGGTGGACTACTTTGGTGTTTCCGCAAATTTTCAGGTCCATCCGGGATTGTTTAGTGCCTCAAACTGAGCTCGAAAGGTTTTTCAGGGCAAAAAGCAGAAATTGGAACTTGAATAACTTTCAAGTCGTGAATGATCTTGACCTGATTCTTTCACCAGACTGTATTTTTCCATCCTAAACCTTCCCATAAATTTCTGTCTTCCCACGACTTCAAATTCAAACCTGCTAAAAATAGAAGTTGAGCAGAAAAAGCAGAAAAACTGTTCTAAAAGTTGGAAACTCTTATTTGACGAAAAGGGTATCCAGAAATACAAAAACATCTACAAAAAGAAAACAACCGGAACAAAAATGGAAATCATCTTTTGGGTGATGCAAGATTGCCCTCACACCACTGGATGCTCCTGCATCACAATGAAAGGCAACTAAACGTTATATCTAAATGGGTTGAGAAAAAGGACCAATCAAAAGATACAAGTGTTGCTAACTCCACTCCATCAAACAATGAAGGTCAACTAGATGCTCTACCACAACTATGTGTGTGGGAAATGTTAGTATCAAAATAAGATAATAAAAACACACCAATGCAACATTAAACTAAAGAAAGCTAAATAAAATAAAATTAAAGAGATTCAAACAAAGCTTCTTCAGAATCATTCCATTGTCCTCTATCTCTAGTGATTTGTTTGAAGCTGCTACTCTCAGATTGTGTAAGCAAAGCTTCTCAAAATGGCAACCTTCAGAACGAGTATGCAAAGGGAGAATACTTCTCTATCCTATATGGTGGTGGAGTGAAATGTTGATATACAGATATGCATAGGGGCTCTGGATTATAGATGCTATTGAAGCTATGATATGAAGATGATAGGCCATGATATGGAGTGCTAATATGCTAAGCTATGCTATGCTATGATTCTAAAGGATATGGATGTTGGAAGGCTAATTGACTATAGTTTTCCTATATGAAAGCTTCTATATTTTTTAGAGACCTGATAGTCCTTTTTATAGACTTTTACAAGCAAGAGCCTGGCTGGCAAAGATCAATGGATATGAGATTGTCTAGTAAATTTGAATGGTGAGAGATGGAGAGGTTGAGAGAAAGATGGAAGATTTTGGGAGGTTGGAGAGAAGAATGGAGGTTTGTCTTCAACCCACGGGAACAACTTTGCTAAAAAATAGAGAAATTAATTTTCTATTTTGAAGTTGTTTCACAGTTGTTGAAGATAATCCAAATTAATTAAATAAATTTATTTAATTTTATGTGAGTTTGATATTTGATTTTAGGACTATAGAAGATTTAATTAAATATTTGAAATATTTAATTGTGAATAGACTTTAGAAGAATTAATTAAACATTTGGAATATGGAATTGTGAATGGAATTTTAGAGGAATTTTAGAAAAGAAGAATACTTAATCTTTATTTGAATAAAATATTCAAGCCAAGATTATATATGATAATTAATATAAATAAATCATAATGTTTATTTAATTAATTAAGAAATGGATAAGAAAAGTGATTAAATAAACTTATTTATTTAAT